>JAOTQY010181128.1:0-11512 GCA_026413445.1 Dolichallabes microphthalmus | reverse complement strand
GCTGTACTGTGGTTTGTTTACCTCTTTTATGCTTCCTGGTTCGCGACTGCATTACTTCCGGGTCCTAGTGCTAGTCGCGGACTGAGTGTACATGACAAATGGTCAATAACATCAGGGCACATTACATTCTGAATAGCGGCAGCCATGTTTTAGGACATGATTTTTCTTCTTCTTAGCAAAATATAAATAAATCAACAAAGGAAAAATAAAACAAGTGCACCATGTGAAAATCATTGCCGGGTTCCGTATAAAGCAAAGGTGCACTACTTACAAAAAAAAAGAACTGAATGAGCTTGATCTGTAGTTGCTTTTTAGAGTTTGAGGCTAGTTTTGTAATGCACCAACAGTCACGCAAGGCTGCATGCACAGTCACAGGGAGCGACTTTCATAAGTCAGTGTGCCAAAAAACATCATCCTGTGTACATCAGTACACAGACCTCTTGCATTACCACGTCTGCACCATGTTCGCTCTTTGTTTGAACTTGCTGTCCATAACGAAAGCAGACGTGCAGGCATTTCCAAATTGTCTATATTGTGTGAGTCTGTGTTTGTGACCTGTGATGGATTAGCACCCCATGGGTTATAGAACTCCCTCTGGTGTTCAGACATTGTAAATGTGTAAATTCTGTAGAGAATTTTATGTACAGTATGTAATATACAGTACATTGTTTGTATGCTCTCTCTCTCTCTGTGTGTGTGTGTGTGTGTGTGTGTGTGTGTGTGTGTGTGTTAGTACAATGATGTCCTACTTATTTTTTCCTTACATGTGTTCAGTATCTCATTGGATGACTGACTGGCTTCAGAATGAACTCAGTACAATTTCGCTCCCAGAGGTCAGAGGGAGTGTTGATATTTATGTGGGCACAGTTTATTATAACCTGCACGAGTAAGTACCTTAAGCTATTAAATATAAGTATTTACTAAAACAAAGCAAAAAAAGTATATGAACCTTTTTGCATTTCATGGTTTTCTGGATTAATTTGTCATTAAATGTGATCCGATCTTCATCAAGTCAAGTCTGGACAAAAATAATGTGCCTAAAATAATAACACAAAAGAACTTTTGATATTTCATGTCTTTATTCAGAACAATAATAAAAAATTCATAGTTCTAGGGATAAGGTATGTGCATCTTGAGTTAATGACCATAAAAAAAAAGCTAATTTGAGTCAGTTAGCATACCTGGACTCTTTTTAGGAAAATGAGTTTGGAGATGGACTAGAGCTACTTTGGCAAATACTGCCCTTCTAAATTGAAGCAAGAAAGCTCTGATAGGGTTGAGTACATGTGGTCCCTTTAGGAGAAGATCATTCATGTTTAGTCTATTGAATTTTTGTCTACTATTCCATACGATCCACACAGAGTGGTTGTTGAGTTGGGGGTTGGTGCCACTAAGTGGCTGAATACCCAATTGGTCCCATCCACCTGTCAATCAATTCCTTTTTCAACCATGTGGACATGAGCTGCTTAAATACACCACCATTCTGGTAGTCTCTTTAGTTGTTTTTCTGTTCTTAGGAAAGCACTTTCCCCTCACCTTCTGTTGTAAGAAAGGGTGGATGGGTCCTGGACCAATGGATACTTTGGGAATCTTACTGTGGGAATCTTCTTGAACATAGGTGAAGTTCCTTCTCTTCAGCTAGGGTCATTTCTTTTCCTCCAGGCTGACAATTACCAGAGCAGCACTGGAGTGGATGTGCCCAAGCAACAGTTTTCCCCACGATTTTTAATCTTTGTGGTGCGAGTCTCCCTTTGTGTCTGAGGCCAGATCTACCAAAGTGCCAATTAGAGGTTGCAATAGCGGTTACCTTCATCAACATCATGACAACAGGGATTTTTAAAGATCCACTCCCAACCAAGGTCCCATCTTGTCTCTCTCAGAGCAATCTACCATCTTAGCTTTCTTAGTGAATGCAAGTTCAGACTGCTCATGTCAGTCTGCTTCCTTTCCTGGGGTCTCTGGTGGTGGCTCTACCACCCTGACCCACCCTCATATTTTTGGAATATCCCCTTTTGGACACAAGAAGTAATCATGTGAACCTGTGGGTTCCCCTTGTCTCTGGAGGTTTTCCCAGTCCCTTTTCCAGCCATAGAAGTCCCTCTTATTACCACTGAACTTGGATAAGCTTATAGGTTTGATTTTTACTACTGGCATAATCTGTGCTGCAGATGTTGTCACATCCAACCTATGCTTCATATCAGTTTCTGATGCTTGTGCATTCATAGTGACACTTCGAGCACATGCAAATTAAATTTTTCTTGCCAAACACTCATTGCTAAACTCTTTCAGCTTCCATACAAAACCCCGTAACTCTGCTCTTTCAGTTGTTGGAGTCCATCTTTCCCAGTTTACCAAAGCCTTGGTTGCCTCTTTCACTAGTCTCATCAAGAGTTTCAGCTGCATACCATAGCCGATGGTATCGACAGGCATGGTGACAGCGCATTCACAAGGTATCTCTACTGCAGAGATAGTAGCTGACATTTACATTCACGTTTAGGCATTTGGCAGACACTCTTATCCAGAGCGACTTACGTTTTTATGTCATTACACATCTGAGCAGTTGAGGGTTAAGGGCCTTGCTCAAGTTCCCAACAGTGGCAACTTGGTGGTTGTGGTGAACCATAGTCCAATGCCTTAACCACTGAGCTACCCTAACCCTGCTGACATCTTGCCTTGTCTATATTTTTTCCAGAGGTTAGTTTGCACTAGCTCATCAATTTCCTTGAGACTCGTGTTACATTTTTCCTCTGTTTCTTTAAGATCAGCTTCTTGCTGTGCTTAAAGTAATACAGTACCGCTGTACCATCTTCTCGGTAAGCTTTAATCTCTTCCAGTTTTCCAGCCTTGTAATCTTCATTGGTTCCAAAATGTTTTCTTGCTGCAGAAGACAGCTATTTGAATTCTTCTTAAGTTCTGATTCTAACAACCTATGTGCTTCTCTACAGAGAAACTTAACTTGCTTGGTGAATATACTTTTTGCGAAAGTTCTCTCTTTTTTCAGTTGTTTTTCCAAAAGTTTCCTCTGCAATTTTGCTTGGATGTTATCCTCTTAACTTGTGTCAGCAGCACCTTGTCTCTGGACTTTACTGAGTCGTTGATCGCTGTCCACACTGCTACAAGTGGTTATCGACTGTCGAGTTATCTGGGAATTTGCACATCAACTTCATCATCATCATCATCATCATCATCATCAAAATGACCCAAAAAGCACAACAAAGACTCATCAATTAGGTAAAGAAACAACCTGAGTGGCAGCCAAAGATTTGAATGCATCATTGGAACTGGCTAAAATCTGTGTTCATGAGTCTACCATGTGTAAAACATTAAACAAGTACAGCAGGGTATTCATGTCAGGAGACAACAAAGGAAGCTGCTACATACTAAAAAGGACATTGCTGCATGCCTGAAGTTTGTGAAAGAGCACATTGACACTCCACAGCAGTTTTGGGGAAATGTTTTGTGCACTGATGAAAATTGTGACTTGAAAAGACTGATACACATGAGATGACCAACGAATATGACAGAGCTAAAGTAGTTCTGCCAGGAAGAATGGGCTAAAATTCCTCTTGAATGATGTGTACATTATGTCTGATCCACAGCTAGAGAAAGTACCTGGTTTAGGTTAATCATGCCAAGAGGGGGTTAACCTGTTATTAATTCCAAGGGTTCACATACTTTTTCCACTACCATTTTGAATGTTGAATGGATGTGTTCAATAAAGACATGAAAGATCAGAATAGTTTTTTGTGTTATTATTTTGGGCACAATATACTGTATTTGTCAATACTCTTGACTTAGAGAAGATCAGATAATGTTTTGACAAATTAATGCAGAAAACCATGAAATTCCAAAAGGTTCACATACTTTTTCTTGCCACCGAGTTGATATTCCCCACCCGCATAACTTCTTATTAGTTTGATTTTACTTTCTGCATAATATTGTCAATTTGTGAAAATGCAGTGGAAAACTGATTAATAAGCTGTGAATCAGTGCAAAGTAGAATAAGGGTAATTAAATTTTTTTATTTTATACTAATTTAATTTAAGCATCAGTCTACTACTCATTTCAATAAATAGGCAGACATGCACCAAAATACAATTATAGTTTTAAATGTTCAACTTTAATAATTAAACAAAATAGCCTATAATATCACTCTTGGTTCTATACATCATCTGTATTTCACTGTTGTTTTTTTGTAGCATCATTTAAAGTATTTGGTTTGTGGCATCGCAGATAAATGGGTGCATTGCATGGACAGTTCCTGCTGTCTGTAAACCAATTCAGAGATGACAAGCCTCTTCTGCTGTTAAGTGCTCCACACAAAGAGACAGAGATGGCTTAAATTTCATATGTGTTATTGACATACATGCAGCTTTTGTTGATATTGGTGTACATTTGGTTGATATCATTGTACATTATTTTTGAACAATAGTTAGATTATAGATGGCATCTATGATACCATTAGGGGGCCTGAATAAACAGGCTGCGAAGTTAACGAAATTCAGTAAAAAAAAATTTAGCATCCACAAATGTTTTGCTCTTTTTCATTTCTTTATGACCGAATCTCTTCTGAAATCCTTCAGTGTGACGAAAAGATGATTAGATAATATTGTTTGAACAAAAGATTTGTCTTCATTATTAGTGCCTTAAAATGCTGCTACACTACAGTAACTTGCTATTCTTACTATTCAATTCTAACTTCCCAGCATGACTGTTGTGCGCTGCGATTTGCCAGAACCCTCTGTAGCCTTTTCAGAGGGAACAGGTGTATCTCTGCAAGTGAGCGGACTCTCCATTGGCATTGCTGGTCGCTGGAACACAGACTTTGGAATCATGTAAGTTATGTGGTGCTGGAGGTGGTGTTTTTAAATGTTTTCATTTATTTTTATTTTTATGTAACTATTACATAATATATAGTACATTACATAAATGTGCAGTATTTTTAGAATCATATTATGTACATAACATTGAATGAAACTATGATTTTAGATGATAGCATTTTGTATTGTTTTGTTGGACCACTGTTACTACTATGCACCAACACATACTGTAAAGCTAGTTAAAATTTATTAAATATAGACATAAGTCTAATTGTTCATGTAGTTATACGTCTGCTAGGGGTGTAATAGTATACACAGTGGTACTAAATAATTGTGCCGTTGGTACAGGACATTTGGGTAATATTAGCTTTGTTAGACACCTAGAGTAACATGCATAACAGTTTTTATGCTCTGAGCACCGATCAACTAAAATGTTAGTAACTAAAGTGACAAGATGGAGTGGGCTTTCTCTTCGACATTTCTGAGTACAAACGTAAAAGCAAAACCCCATTTTTCTCTGCAGCCTTATAAGCATACTGTACACTGTAAAAAGTACTTTTGCAGCAAATTTAATATTAAGATACTCACTCACTCATCGTCTATATCGTGTGTGAATGGTGTGTATGTGTGTGTGCCCTGTGATGGATTGGCACCCTGTCCAGGGTGTACCCTGCTTCGTGCCCTAAGTCTCCCGGGACAGGCTCCAGGTTCACGCGACCCTGAATACAAAAAAAAGCGGTATAGACCATGAGTGAGTGAGTATCTTAATATTAAATTTGCTGCAAAAGTACTTTTCACAGTGTACAGTATGCTTATAATGCTGCTTCACTGAATATGTACTAATTCAACAACTCCATTATGTAAACACAGAAAAATGGTAAGAGCAAGTAAGAGACGATCACTAAGACCCAGCAGGGGAGACGATTACACACAATTCTGCAGCGCAAGAGAGAGGAAAACTGCTGGCTCAGTTGTGATGACGTGACGCTCTGCATCAAAACAAGAAGCGCATGCGTGACAAATGATTCTCAGTGCTCATAAACCAAGACAATGCTCGTTTTTCAAGTCAAAATTTATTAAAAATCTTTGCTCGTCTTGCGGCACACTCGTAAACCGCGTTACTCGTAATCCGAGTTTCCACTGTATATGATTATATCATTTCTTCACGGAGGCTGTTGTTGTAGTACAGTTACTAAAGGACAGTCACTACACTTGGACAAAAAAAAAGCTTTATGCGTGCATGCACACATGTGGTAGCAATGGTATAGTAAACAGTACATGCGCATGGATGTTTAAAATGCAGGGCAATGTCAAGTAACTCTTTCAAAAACATTTGACCTGCTCAAAACAGCATCTGTAGTAAATTATTCACCAATGAAAATAAGCCAATCAACTGGCCCCCCTCATACTGTACATCAGGCACACCCACAATCAAGAATCCATGTTAATTTGCCCTTATGAGTTATGACCAAGCACATACCAATAACATGCAAAGTATATCTGTATATTGAAAATGTACATTAAAGCACTGGCAAAATGTCTGTTGCCAATGTAGTAAAATGGTTTTACAATGGAGTAGTAGAAAAGAAATAGCCATAGCTTCTTATACTGTAGTTACTAGGCCAGTTGGTTGGTTGGTCTAATGTATGTAAACTTGCCATTATATGAACCTTGTTTACATAGCCTTAGTATTAGCCACAACGTAATCATGTTTGTGCATTTCCTGTATGTACACAAATCATAGGTGCACTCCAGTAGTACTTAAACAAATAGCACTGCGGCTTTGGTCATATGTATGGCAACTGCAAAACCTGAGCTTAAAGACCCTCCTGTTTCTATCAGATCTCATTGTTGGAAACATTTTATAAAAGCATAAAAGTTAATTTACCAAAAGTTATATATATACAGTATATATGTGGATAAACATATTGTAATTATATAGTATTACTATATTGCACTGTTTATTGTTAATTACTGGAAGTATATTTGGTAAATACAGTGCACTATGGATATAAAGTTTGTGTACTAAATTCAAAGTACTGTATACTGTAGTACATCTTAGTAAGTCCACTCTGTAAGTACATCTCTGTAAGTCCACTAATATGTGCTTTAATGCAGTCACGATGGGGGTTCGTTCGAAATGGCTATATTTGGCATCAATCTCAACGCAATGTTGGAGTTTCAGAACACTGATGAGCACCTTTCCATTTCCACTGTCATGTGTTCTGCTGATGTGGGAGATATTGAACTAAATTTCCATGGTGGTGCAAGGTAAGTCCAGATGTACTATATTTACTTTCAGTGTCTCATACCTGAGAGACACTCCAATACTGTTCATACTCAACTATACAATAAAATGTCTACTATTTTCTGATACTCTCTGCAGAATACTTATTTATTTTATGGTCAAATGTTTGTGGACACCCGGTCACCACTTTCCTATTTACATACGTAACATGCCATTCAAAATTTACTCTCGTGTTGCAGGAGTACTTGCACTCTCTTGAGAAGCCTTTACATTAGATTTTGGAGTGTGGTTATGGTGATTTGCCAATTTAGATACAAGTTTAAACATGTGAGGTCAAGAGATTACTGTATGTCATACTAGAAGTTCTGCTTCCAGTTTATTCATAGGTGTTTAGTGGGGTTGAAGTTGGAGATCTGTCAAATCACCCTTGGCAACCCATGTCTTTATGGAGCTTGCTTTGTGTACAGGGGCACTGCCATGCTCAAAAAATTTTTTGTTGAAAAAATGCTGCTCACTGTATACTATTGGTATTAAGCGCAAGATTTATATTACTGCATTTACTTCATCTAATCATTCTAAGCCATCATTTAGCTAATCTACGTATGCAGATGGCATATCATAAGTAAAGTGGATAAATAATTTCACCCTCTAATATTTTCCAGTTTCATCTTCCAACCATTTGTAAAAAGCTTCAGTGGAACAATTAAAAGTATGATCCAAAAGAGGGTAGGTAGGAAGCTTTTGGCTTAAAATTATGATTCCTTGCATCCAGTGCCAAACATCATATATGTCTTAATGCTTTTCTCTATCCAGATATGTCCAGGATTTCAAAAAGGAATTGGAACTCTTGACACAGATCTAGCTGCAGCAGGTACTTCAATGATTGGTTTCTTACATTATTTAAAAGCTATGTAGGTAAACATGAATATTACTTTGTCATACTAAATTATACTGTATGTCCCCACACTAATCACGAATTTAATCTGGCTAATGAAGTAGACACATTTACAATGTTAGAGGGGAGTTATCTATATAAGTTATTGCTCATGGAAATAAAGGATAGGAAAGGATAGTTTGCACACCAGACATATGACATAACAAAAATATTAACATAAAAACAAAAATGAAATATGCATGATGTTTTGAATTATAGTCTTTTGAATTACAAGAAACCATTTCTGGTAAAAAAAATATTGCTGCCTGACACTGACATTAAAGTAATTGATTTCCTTTTGTTTGTTTACAAAAAGATTTGCTTTTAACTTCTGTTATGCTCTTTTATGTAACAGATGTCATAAAGGTGGATCCCTATGTATATTTGAATGTTTCTCTGACTGACTCGCCTGTTGTGTTTGACAATGGATTTGAATTAAATGTAAAGGTACGATCAATAACTCATTTACTAATGAAATATTACTCAGTACCTGCAAAGTTTAACTGACTCTGTAGATCACACAGTTTAGGGCCAATTCATCAGTTCATTAATGTACATAATATACATCCCCTGCCTGTTGAACTCTAGACTATAAGCTTTAAAGCTGGACACATATAATTTTTTCACTGACTATTTTGTTATTGATAAAATGATTTTTCTTTTGTTTCTTTGTAATAGGGGGAATTTTACAGTGTTAGTTCTCCTTCTGAGCCACCATTTTCTCCCAACCGATTTGACCTGCCATGGCAAGCAGATTACATGCTCTCAGTGGGTGTATCCGAGTTCTGCGTAAACTCAGCAGCATTTGCTTATTTTAAATCTGGACGGTTCCAAATCACCATCACCAATGACATGGTGAGGATATGATCTGAAAATATTTGTTTATTCAACTTACTTCAAGATACTTATATACTTACACAAAACAATAATGGGTGTGTATGTTTGTAAAAAACAAAACTAAATCATATAATATAGCTAACAAAATTCAAATGAGAAACAAACAGAATGATTCAAAATAACTACTGCTACTGCTACTAATTAATTATTTGTCTGTCAACTTATCACATCTTGGTTTAGCAGTTTATTCCGTTTATTACTGCTCGTGCGTAGCCCTCTTCGAGTAATTTTACAGGGTTTCATTAGGATTTAAATTGAGGCTCTGACTGGGTCATTCCAAAGCTGATGATCTTCTCCTGGAACATTCCTTTGTTGAGCTGGATTTGAGTTTTTGATCATAATTTTGCTGAAAGATAAAAATTTTATTTATATAGAAGAGGCCTGCTTGTTTTTTGGAGCTTCGATTGATTCCCTTCATAAGTCCCAGCCAAAAACAAGCAGACCCATAACATAATGTAATGCTGCCACAACAGGTTTTCTTTGAGTAATAAGTAGTTTTTGATAGAGACTCACTTTGTTTCTGCTGAATCTAAAGATCCTCAAAAATTTCTCTATATTATTTTTTTTTTAAATCCATGATTGCTTTAATGTGTTTTCTTTTTCTTTTATTATTGAATAAATTGATGCTCAACTCAAGCTAATGTTAAAGAGTGAACATCTTAAGGATTCACAAGGAAGCAATCAAAATGCTACAGTAGCATTTGTAAATGATTACACAGCCTCAAATTTGCCATTAGGGTGAAGGATAGGGCAGTGATGTTTTTTTTAGCTTCTTTTTTTTTTAGCTTTTTAGTTTTCTTATTTGCAGTCCAACCTGTATCACATAGTGTTTGTGCATTAGAACATACTGTACATTATATCCTTTTGTTGCACATCCCATGGGTAGTTGTGAGAAATACAGTATATAGTTAGAGATTGGTGTCACTAGATAGCCACTATTACTGTACTTACAGATATTCATTAAGGTCTGTTTACTTTACTTTACAGTACTTTATTTAAAGGCAGCAGAAGTAGACATGCAAGTTTATAATATATACTGTACTGACACATCGGAATTAACATAAGAATAAATGTATTATTTGTTTGAATTATTGTAATGCAATTTTTAATAGACTTGCTCATAACACCATGTTACATAGTGCATTATTAATTTCTCTTAGCATCAGTGCTAACAAGTATTTTTTTTTTTATGAATTCTTGTTTTAAAGATCCCCAAGGCCTCTCCCATTCACCTGAACACAAGCCAATTTGGAATTCTGGTTCCTCAGGTTTGTATTAGGTTTCTATATGGTATATGGTCTAATGTAGCTGACATGACGTGTAGATTACTGTAAGTGATTTGTGTCATTTCTTGGGTCATTTCTTTATTTGCAGCTTCCCAAGATGTATCCCAACATGGAAATGGAAGTAGTGCTGTATGCCAGCGATATCCCCCTTGTTTCCTTTAACCAAACACTCATCAATTTTAACTTACCTACTGCAGCCAAATTCTTTGCTCTCAAGACACGTGATGATTTAACCCCCCTCTTCAGCCTGGATATGGTGAGGGCTTTGTTTTCTTTTAAACATTCAAACTTGATACACATTCTATGCCTTTTAAAATACACAGTTGCATTATTCACTGTTTAAGTTTTCAAGTAAAAAAAAAATTGTGGGGGGAAAAAGTTTTTGTTAAAAAGCTAACAAAAGCATTGAAATCTGTGCCACACTACATTAGAAATGATTTCAATTACAGTAAATAGAGAGATAAACTGTACATTCGCCATTAACAATTTATAAATCAGTTATAGCCCATATCTATAGGTTATGCTAAGTATAAACCTCACAAATAACATTCAACTTCACATGCAAGCAAAGGATTCTGCTTTGTAAGTCAATGTTTTTTTATCTGCAAGAAAAGGGTTTTTAATTCTCAAGCGTCTGTGCATTAGAAAAATGTTTGTGAAGGCTTCTTTACATTACATGGGTATCCCAAGGGTACGTGTGAGACTGACATGATTGTTATTTGCAGTACTGTATAAGATGTGTGCTCTCAAATCTTGTTTAATTACAGTACTTGTATTAAAAAGACACAGAATTCACTTCATAACCACCGTCACCTAGTGACAATAGAAATTATTTGATTTTCCTATATAATTGCTCTTTGAAGTCATAGATCAATATTCACTAGGTCAATATAATTGAAGCAGTAGACTATTTTGATTGGCTTAACTGCAGTAAAGCAGTGGCCAGAAGATGCAGTAATATTCTATCAGGATCACATAATTCTGAGATAGCAAGTCATAATTGTCAGATAGTAAGTCACAATTATAACACATTTGTTTAAATATGAATAAACTAAATTACATTGAAAAGCACTTAACAAATACACTTAACATACCTTAAGGACTTAAATAATATATACTCAATTTATGCAAGGAGTGCAGATGACAACAGTAAAAAACACTGGTGTTTTTACAGTAATTTTATAATTATAATGTACAATGTATAAAACTCTTTCCCCTCTTCAAGCTATTTTCTTTTAATGCTAAAGTCAACATCGACCATCAGCTACTGAAGGGTGTTTTGGAAATGAAAAAGTAAGTGTATAAATCCTTGTTTTATTATTAATAC
>JAOTQY010180868.1:0-11549 GCA_026413445.1 Dolichallabes microphthalmus | reverse complement strand
CTCCTGGGATAGGCTCCAGGTCCCCCGCGACCCTGAACAGGATGAAGCGGTATAGAAAATGAATGAATGAATGAATAAAACTGTACCTTGGCTCAAAAAAGGTTGAAAAACACTGGTCTAAAGACATGCAAATTAGGCTAATTGGTGCTCTCAAATTGCTGTAATGTGTGCGTGAGTGTGTGTATGTGTGCCCTGCGATGGATTGGCACCCTGTCCAGGGTGTTACCCCACCTGGGATAGGCTCCAGGCCCCCATGACCCTGAATACAGGATAAAGCAGTATAGACAATGAGAGAGAGAGAGAGAGAGAGAGAGAGTGAGACAGTACATCAATGCTCTCTATGGTACGGACATCACATGTCGACAGACCGTGTGACAGGGCACATTTATTTAGAAATGCATTTTTGGTGTGTTAAGATCTGTATTATAAGAACAAACTGAGTTTATATTCAGTACAGTTGTTGCTAAGGGACTGACCTCTCTTCGTCGTGATGCCCAGCAACTCTGCTTTATCTTCCATACAACTGCTGCAACCAGCAGAAGAGACAAGAAACAGCTGCAACAAAACAGGAAAGGAATTTAAATAATACTTTTAAAACCATTACTAACGAAAAATGGATAATGAACAGATTTTGTACTAACTATGAGGACAATACACAATCCAAAACTTTCCATCTTCTTTCTTAAGGCCACAGGTACTATGTAAATGTTGCTTGTGTGTGTGACTTTACATATGATTTGAATAAATACATATTTGTGTGGTTATATAGTAGTTTATATATGTGAACTTGTGCTTTTGTTCAATGTCTCTCTTTTTAATAGCCTGCATTTTAAACTTAATACATGCAGTTAAATTTTTTTTCCACTTTGCTTATTCAGGGGAATATAGAAAATAACACTGAGCACTCTCCTTGCTGGCAAAATAACTATAGTGAATTTTTTGGAGTGAATCCATATGTGAGGCAAAAACCATTTGAGAGGTTCCAATTTCTGCACGGTTAGAACTACAGCTATGTAACAGCAATTCATGCTTGATCTGTCTAAAACAATATCAACAGATCTTCAACTAAGGTACAGTATGTTAAATACTCAGTATAGCAAACATTCAACTTGTTCAAGGTGTACAGAACGTTTAGTTATTCCCTCTCAGTCATCAGCAATACCTTTATTTGTAAGTATAAATTAATTAGCTCTCTGCAGGAAAAGATTGCAGCATTAGAGGTTATGGCTAGACTCTAGAGTGTGTTAACGTGAATGAGAGAAGCATAGTTTCTGTAGGGCAAATTCTGAATTCCTTATGCCAAAGTTAGCAATCCCCCAACTCCCAAATCAGAGCCCTTACAGCAATCCAAATGGGTGAAGACTCGATGGCATGTCTTCAGCCAAAGCTAACGCTAAGGCTCAAGCATGGGAGCATCACTCCTCTACATTTTGTGTCCAACATGTTTTGTCCAACCAAGGCACTTGACTTGACATAGCATAGATAGTTTTTTCATGTAGGAGCTAATAATATAGTACTTTCTTAGTCACAGGTGTGCAAATTAGGAAAGGGGATGTCCAATATTATCTGGTCTCATCCCAATGTGACATGACAATGTAGATAATAGCAATTTATGGTTGCAGAACTGCTGGACGTCCAGGTGGTCTTTCAAAAACAATATGGGCTTTATAGATAAAGTAGAAGTTTCAAGGGCAAGGCTGGCCTGTTAAGGTATGTCAGCACTGGTCCCATTTCTTGAATCATAACTCACAGTCAGTATAGGCCCAGTAATTTGTGACCCCAATTGGTGACTAATCCAGAGCCAACAACAGACTAGTAGGACACACTAGCCTGTGGTTGCTGAGCTAAATAAACAAAACAAAAAAAAAAACAAAAAAAATAAGTACAAACACTCAGAAAGTTGCACCATGTCCACTTTGACCAAAAGGTGTTGGATGTTTGTTGATACCTCAAAGAGTGAAGTGTATAGCAGGAGTCCTTCTCTTATAAAACCAAACAGAACAGTGTGAAATAACTCCTAACCCCTTATGCTTGACGAATCCATTCTGTTTAGTTTTTATCACTTGCAAACACTTCACTGCTGCTGAGAAGCAGGGTTTATTTTTATTATACAGTGTACAATGAAATTAGGTGCCCTATATGGACAGCCTAAAGACATATTTTTAAACCAAGATGACTTTGGATTACAGTTTTGTCACAATGTTTTAAGACTAAACTTGCCATGACCGCTTTATGACTACAAATGCCATAGTTTTACACTCAGATCTCCATCAGTGAATATTTGATAACGTCAACATGTTGTAAATATAATGAAGGTCCTGGTAACACAATTGAATGTTCATGAGTATATAACAAACAATTACAGAACTGAATTATTTATAATCATACTAAAAATGTATTAATGAAATATTATTGATATTAAATGAGCTGCCGATGAAGCTTTAGGCAGCCCCTTCCCCTCACAGTGGGAACTAGTGTTGAGCACACTGGGACAGGGATTTCCCAAGGTTGCACACAACCTGCAAGGTGATGATTGGGTCATATCAGCATTGTGGACATCAGCCCCTGAAGCATCCAGTTGGATTGCCTGGGGCTGAAGGATTGAAAGCAAGCTCACTGAAGTCTTCTTCATCTAAAAATAATCCTTCCAATTTCCCATAGGCGAGCGAGAGTTCTCATTCTCTATTCCATGTGGAAATTTGTTCCATAACCACACGATACTCACTGAAAACCTACAGTGGAGAGTTGAAGGTTGTATTCTCCAGAATCTCTGCTCCCATCATCAACCTACGGTAGCCAGCCACATGAAATTTCTAACAAACATGTCTGAATTGCAAGTTTGCTAGCCTGGTGTTATGGGTTGGCCCCAGCGGGCCAGGCTTGCTTATCCAGAAAATTTTGTCCTGCCAGAAGAAAGTACTATTAAATTAATAATAATTGGTTTATATCATTTGTCTGCTGTTTTGGCATATGTTGATGTAAAAACCCTTTTCTGGTTGTGTGTATGTTCAAGCACCTTCTTCTGGCGGTTTTCTAAATTGTGTTAATTTCTTTGGGAGGTATCTGGCTAGCTTATTTTAGGAATTAGGAAATGTCTTCTTTAGTGTAAATGGACATAAGAAAATGGTTCAGCAACAACAAAAGGACCACTGCTGAGTGATTATTCAGCAGATGCAGACACACTACAAGAAACAGTTCCATGAATTTGAATGCAACAACATTTATCACCGGGCTAGCAAACACTGCTGCTGTTGCTACTGCTGCTACTGCTACCACCTTGTCGCTTTCCTTCATCTCCACTACCACTGGGGGCAGGATCGCTAGTTTTGCCACCAACAGCTGCCTCTGTATTTTTCTCACTAATGTGTGATCCACTGAATGAGCTCTGGATCTAAACCCTTACACAGACAACGTGCTGGAGCTCGAGGGACATACTATTTTCAGAGATGATAGAGAAGCGGCTTGCACAGGTAAAAACAGAGGTGGGAGCATATGCATTTATTTAAACAAAACATGGTGCACTGTCTCTGGCACTGTTTCTTCTTACTGCTCTGCTGTTTTTAAATACCTGATTATTACGTGCTGGCCCTTTTGTCTTTATATGTGTTGTTGTGATAGCAGTGCATTCCCCCTGGATGCTGAGGCTAGCATAGCTATGAAAGAAAAGCAAATAAAATCGTATGTTCTTTCAAAATTTTAACATATCATGTGTCCTGCATTGGTTAGGGTTAAAGTTAAAAACCCTAATCCTGGACCTACCTACTTTAACTCCCCACCTACTGTACTTTAAGTGTGCTACCATTGTGCCATTGCCAAAGCACTCCACTGCAACAGCACGGAGAATGTCATTTACACAGTACTCCATTCTGCCTCACCTGGACAACCCGACACTTATGCCAGGATGGCTGACTGAAGGATGATTTTGGCTCAGCTTGCAATACACCCAGCCCTTTCAAAGTATTCTTGAAGCTGAAACAAGTTGGCATCAGAAGACCATTCTGTAACTTGACCCTGGACTTCCTTACAAACAGGCAACAGTCTGTTTGAGTATACAACCTCTACTGTATATTCCACCAATAGTCATTCTGTATACTGTATCATACAAAAATATATATACATACAGTACAAATGTATATTGTGTCGAGCATGTTATCTTGTTGACATGTTTTTTCAGCACAATGTTTGCACAGTTATACTGTTAATTACCACAGAGTATATACCCTATGCTTACTACAGTAGCTACTGCACCTTCTGTACATTAAGCAATCTCGTCTCTGTTCATATGGACCCATACCCTCATTTCCCACATTATTATTTATTGTAAATAGGCCACTTGTGCACTTCTGGTTAGATGTTAACTGTATTTCACTGGCTTTGTACATGTACTTTGCACAATAACAATAAAGTTGAATCTAATCAAATCTAAAATAAAAAAAATGAGAAGCGGTATTTGTATAACATTATAAAAATCCGTCAGACATTACATTCATGGTGGGCATGCCCCTTTTCCTGATTCATATGTTACAACTGTCAGTCAACAAGAATTGGCTTATTAAAATAGAGGCTTATCAGTATTATACAGAGAGTTCTATCCCCATACTGAAGTAATCAAATTGGTGTTGAGACCTGAGACCTGTCAATACTGGCACAAAAGGCAAAACTGTTGGCAATGTCACTTAACTAGTGTCAAAAAGAGACACCTAAAATAGACCTAATTTGGCAGTGGAAAATTAATATAAATTAATATAAATCAACTAAATTTGTTGCAAAGGAACACTAGAAGAAATCAGTGATATTTGAGCACCTGGTTTAAGGATCCTGGTTATATAAATACTGGTCTTTAGATATCCATTTCATTTCATCAAGTGAAAAACATTAAACAGACAAATTCATGCTGACATGAGCAATCAACAATACATGAAATGTACATATTAAATTGTAATAACCTTTACACTTTAATGATGCAAGCATTCCTAAATGTGTTCTTGTGCTAAAAGTATTTTTAAAAGGTTTAATAATTTAATCTACGTTTTTATATATAGGATGTTACTGACATTTTTATATATTTCTCAAAATAACTTATGTAGTCCTCCTCATGTGCAAGCATGTGTATTCGCAAAATTATAAATGCTACAGACAGTTGAACTAAATAAATATTCCCACACATGCCCCCACACACAAGGGCTAAGAGATTGCAAACTCCGTGTAATTCATCATAGGGCCAAGACTGACAGAACCAATGATGGAGAACCATGGGCAACCAAAGTGTGGGTGCATAGCATAGTATACAGTAACCCTAATCCAAGTACTTTCTTTGTTGCTGAATAGGGGCTATGAGACAAACATGTTGCAAAGTGTGTTTATGAGTACTATGCTCTTTTTCTAACCTTTGATAAGCAACATATTACTAAAGTGGGAAATTATACACAGATGGACAAGACAAATACGCTACCAGTCAAAAGTTTGGACTTTCTAACTCCATATATACACATACATAAAGGTCTTTTCTGAATTTTATTTTCTACATTGTAATTCAATGCTAAAGGCATTCAGAATATGCAATAATCTCTTTTGTACAATTACTGAGATTTGTTTGATATGTAAAGCCTTCATAACGGCTCTAATCTGGGGTGCTGGTACTGTAGTTGGTGATTTCTGAAGGTGGTAAATCTAAATGAACTCTGCACCAAAGGTAAGTTTTGGTCTTTGCTTTCCTTGGAAGGTCTTCATAAGAGCCTGTTTCATCATAGTGCTTGATGGGTTTTGAAAATGCACTTGACAATATTCTTGCAAAAACTATTCCAGAACATCTGACATTCATGATTTAAAATAACAACTGACTGTTGTTGTTACTTAATCACCTAATCCCATGCATGTTGTTTCTTATTTTTTAAATCTCTAGTATTGTTCTAGAATGTAGAAATAAATCCAAACTTGTGTCTAAACCTTGACTGGTACGATCGATAGATAGATGGATGGATGGATGGATGGATGGATAGATTGATAGATTGATAGATAGAGAGAGAGAGAGAGAGAGATAGAGAGAGAGACTTATAAGTGATTACATTGATTTTACCTGAAAAATGTGACAAAGAACTGTACCAGATCCATAAAGTTACTGTGCTGTGAAAATGCAATCTGAAAGGAAAGGAGAGATAAGTACATGTTAAAACCTGAGGAAAATTATGATACCAGTGCTCATTCTGTGATCAATCTAACATTAACATTGGGCCAACATTGCCATCTGCTGACAATATTCACCACCATCCTGTTCTCTGACCAATTATGTTTCTAATCACTTAAGAGCTGTTACCATGTACTAATCCTTTTCCCCCAAAGTGAAATTTCTATTCTAGGTTGAATAGACGTGGGAGTGTTGAGAAATGCTTATTAATTTCTATAAATAACAATTATGGATTTCTCCTCAGATGTAAGGAAATGCATTTGCAGAATTCTACATGATGCCAGAGATGTTTACAAGTAATAAACCGCAAACCCAAATCAAGTCCTAAGTCAATAGAAGCTTCATAAGAAAAATATAGGAAATTTATGTAGAGGAACAATAAAGAACATTGTTCACAGTAATGGAAATGCACCAGATTAACTAAGTTTTATATTATAATAGAAGGGTTTTCCCTAATTTTAAAGCGTCTCAGAGTAAGAAATTGCTCCAAAAGTGGCAAATTCCCAGAGTGACATAATTTTGTTCCTTCATTCAGGAGTAGGATCAAGAGCAATTCATCAACATTCTTAAAACAGGAAAATCACTCCTATCTCCAGAGCTCCGGAGGTGTCCTAACTGGTTAGTAGTAGCAAGAAAATGGCATTGAGGCAGAGATGCACACACATTTCCGTTGGTGTCTGCTACTGTAGGTTTTTTGTTTTTAAGTAACAGTGAAAATGCAGCTTTGAAACAGTGACCGAGCCGACAATGTCAGAAATAATAACTCAAACTTTGCTGTTACAGTACTGCAGCATGACATCAGCAAATGTCATCATTCATGAAACGCGCATTAAAATAATTGTATTTATATATACATTTTATGTATTTATTTAAAAGGATTAGAGTGTCCACAACTGTTTTTTTTTCTTGAGATTCTCTGTTATAAGCAGCTCTTCATCACTTCATTAACATGGCGTACGCCCGTTTATCACACTCCTCAGGAGTAAGTGTGGCAAACTGACAGGTGATATTGATGCTTTCACAAATTACCATCCACTTAGTTTTTATCTTTAGAGGTAAGATTAGGGCAAAATTTTTGCTTTAAAAATTCTGTACATTTCTGTACATCCTCTGCAAGCAAAGCACTCTCATCCTCTCTCCAGTTAGCACAGACCTACTCCGCGCTGGGAAAAAAAACAAAAAAAAAGAGTAGAAAGCTTTCTAAAGAACTTTTATGCCATACCCTGAGCTACGAATATTTTCAGTCCTAAATGACCTTTGAGAGCAATTCCTATGAGTGATTCTGAGTCACTTAGTTAATCTGGGCCCTTATCTTGGCTGATAGAAGAAGGACAGAAATGAAACACCTTCTGCTGTTGCATCCACCTCAAGGTTTGATGCGATACGTGTTCTAAGATGTTTTTTGCTCATCTCAGTTTTAAAGAGTGATTATCTGAGTATATTTAGTGTAGGCTTGAACCAATCTAGACATTCAACTTCTATCATGAACAAGGTGTGTCAAGTCTACAGAGCATAAGTACATCGTACAAAAGATTTTTGCTTTGTTCTAGAGACTGTAGTTTGTTAAAATCACAGATGATCAGAAGTTCCAGAAATACTGATTCCAGGCAATCGCACACAAAAACAATGCTAACAAAACTGTTGCTCAGTTGATTTTTTCTTTAACACAATTTCTTTCCACCCAAATCACTGAGATCACATTTTCTCCCCTATACTGATGGTTAATGATGCTGGTCCATATATCTGGATGGTTATATGCACTGCACTGCTTGTGCCGATTAAATAACTGCATGAGTAAATGACCAGGAGTTTAGTTACTCAATATATATTCAGTATAATGAATGAGAAGATACACTGCGCCGATACACAAACAAAATAAACTCTCTTTCTGTAACTTTCACACACATACACACATATTTGCATACACACACCATATCAAGGTGACTTTATGCTCTCAAATTATTAATTGTCATGTGTGACTTCTGTGCCATTCGATTTCGAGTCACAAACTTACCCAATTCACTCCCTAATGTAATATATAGCTTACTATAAAGAAAAAAATATATAAATCAATTAAAGATAAGATCTGCTTATACAACCCCTGAGCAGAAATTATGAAATCACAACACTTAGAATGTTCACCCAGATTTTTTCATCACAGCAAATAAACAAATCATACTGTAGATATGACGAAATTTTTAAATAATAATTGTTCATTCTGGCTTTGAGTAACATTCCTCAAACTAATTAAATTCAATTATACTAACACCATTCTTCGCTAGATCAAGTAAAGGGGGAAAAAAGCATAAATAAAAATCACAATTAGAAATTAAAATTCTGGTTAGGAGTAGTGAGGAAATGGATGAGTTGACCGAGATGAATTAAGTGCATTATAGTGCCTTTTCTCAGATGCAAAAACAAAAAAAAAAAAAAGGTTTTTCAAATGACTAAGTATGAAAAAAACTAAGGCACACATTAAAATAAATAATTATACAAAAACATTAAGTTGTGCAACTTAACTTTCAGAACTAAAAGTTTCAAAATCTACAGCTCAGGCACAACATAAGCCTATACTGACGCCAAATAAATAATTGCGCAAAAACATAACACAAGCAGTAAAAATTAATAAAAAGAAGCTCCGAAGCAGAAGATTTTTCCACGTTAATTTGGTAATCGAATTACTCGAATTACTCGAGGAATCGTTTCAGCCTTATGTGAAACATTTATAATTTAGTTTTGGCACAAATGATAAATCAAACGTTGCTCTTACAGCACCGCAGATTAGGCAAATATTCATTAATTTTCCCACCAAACAGCATAAAATAAATGAAAAACATGCATTCATGGAGTTGTGGGCCTGATCTATGGCAAACTGACTTGCTGTCCACTCACTTTTTATGTTTAGAGGTAAGAGTAGGGCAGAATTTTGCTTTAATTATTTCTTTACATTTTACTCCCTCCTCCGCAAGCAAAACGCTCTCAGCTCCCCAGCTTTATCATTTTGATCAGATTATGTGTAGAATCACACAGCTCTATTATAGGGACTTGAAACAGTTGTGATTGGAGCAGACTGATTAGGATGACTTCATGCAGCCGAGTCATGCATCTGTGACTGTTTTTGTCTGTGTGCATAAAGCTTTCACAACTGGTGCTGCTTTAAACGGTGGAAAAGCAAAATGGTGAAAACTACAAAAACCTGTAAAACCTATACAGTGCAGCCTACTTTGACTCCATGATTGGTTCTCTTTAGCCCACTGTACCCTTCTTTTCTTCTGTTTAGTTCCAGTGCTGGTTTTATTTGGCTTTATGTATGTGAAACACATTTCATTCAGCCGAGTTCTGTCACACACAGAACCTGTTTCTATCCATTTGTTTTGTCATGCATTTTCTATTTTCATGGCTTATTGCCTTTAGTTTTCTGTCCTGACAATCTGCCGTCTTCCTTGGTCTAGCTGTTTTTACTTTTATTCCCAAGAACTTTTAAAAATTCTTTTTACTTGCACTAGAGTTTATGGTGCAAATTATGGTGAGAAAGTAGGCCATTAACTCGCTTAGGGGTCACTGCTATTTTTCAGCAAATTCTGACTAAAGAAATGTAGCACCTATTATGCATTTCTTTGTTTCAGGTCACGGAAGCCTTTTTAAAAAATGCATTTGCATTAAGTTTAGGTATACTCTGTGAAAAAACTGCTAAACTACAGATGAAACTTGGTAATCAAAGACATTTTAAAAATATTTTTAAAATCTGGTCCTATTAAAAACTGTATTATATAAAATATACTAATACACTTATACTAAATACTGTATTATAGTGTAATACTGTGTCTAATTAAAGTAATGGTGTTATAATTGATGTTGTAATAACAAATATTGCTAGAGTAATGAAGAACCTTGCAAAATGTAATTTTAACAAAATAAAAGTGGACAAAATGTAAATAAAGAGTTGTCCCGAATGCATAGAGTAATACAACAATATATGGTGCCCCGTTGTTGGTAATCTGAATGTGAATAAAAAGACTGTCAACCAAACAATGTTTAGTTCTGAGATTTTAGGTATTTCTTTGAAAGCATTGGTGGTTTTCATAATTGGTTGAATTTTTGTGGGATATATTTCATAAAGCCAGAGTGTTCAACTATTTTAAAACAAAAAAAAAAAACTTTAATTTTAAAGCTGTGATTTGTATTTTTGCTACAAAATAAAAGGAGAACATCCACCAAGTGTGCTGATTCCATTTTTTTTGCCAGGGGTTATAGAATCATTTCAATCAGTTCAAATCCATGTTGTGGGATTCTCTGAACCAGTTAACTCACGACTATATCAAAGACAAATCCACTCAAGATCCCATTTGGCTTCATTTAATTTAAGATGTCCTGGATTTCCTGAATGTGCAGACATAAGCGAGCAGAATTCAGGTGAACAGAGACAGAACTTTTAACATTAGTGGACTGTGGCAAACCTCCACTTTCCGATCTTAAACATATGCAGTGTAAAGGATGCACTCTATATACTTGCTGGTACCTGGACCCCGACACTGGTCTATCTCATCAGAGACAATGGACTGGGTAATGAGGGGAAACTGAATTCACAGACTAATTATTCCTCGCTCAATGAGGGGTGTAGGATAGCGACTCACTGAATAATGGGTCGTTATGTTTGTTACAATATACAATCATTGCTTACCGCCCTCATATAATACTACACAGGAAAATTAAATGTGCTGGCCAAAAACAAATTTTTTTTTAATGTTTAAAAATGCAGCACATGTCACTTACATGTTAAATGACTTACTGTAAACACATAGTATGTAAGTATTTCTTTAGCTGACTAATCTGACTAGGAAAGCAGCCACCCAGACCAAGATTACATGTTGACTACGGCGACAGACTAAATAATGCAATAATTACAAGTGAGTAAATAAAACATGTTTAACAGCTAAGAAACAGGGCACCAATATACAGATCTGTACATAAGTAAGCCAGACAAATGAAATCATATGAGGGAAGTCAGCCTCTCTATTGCCAGATCAAGAAGATAGATTAACTGAAAAGCTTATCCCATCTCTTTTTTTACCTTCACACATTTTAATATTTGGAATTGCAATAAAGCCAGAATTCTGTGTCTCTAAGGCTATCAACTGCCTGTTCCGATATTTGGCTCCCTCTAAAATAAAATAAAAAAGTCTCCCACTGACTCAGCCGCTACTGCAGTCATACAACATACAGTATAAAAAAAGAAAACATATGAAGGGTTCTTACCATCTCACACACACACACACACACACACACAGACACACAGACAGACACACACACACAGACACACACACACAGACACACACACACAGACACACACACACAGACACACACA
>JAOTQY010180807.1:0-11560 GCA_026413445.1 Dolichallabes microphthalmus | reverse complement strand
TGATCGGCAATCGGCAGATCATGATCTTGGTAATCGGTGATCGGCCCCAAAAATGCTGATCGGAGCATCTCTAATTATTTCTAAACTTTCTAATTCATTCCTACCACATGATATAATAACATGTAAATAGTTCAGAGTTCGTCGCCTGTAAAGAAACCGTGATGTTTTATTGATGTAAACACCTCCAAAGTACCACAACTCAGAATCGGTTACATCTCAGCTGTTAGGCCAATCAGCGGTCACAGACCAGCAAACTGAAAACCAGCGAATTCTGGTCACTGGCCGATCAACCGGTTCATAACCGAATAGATTTTTAACCCATCTCTAAAGGTCGATATGTCAACTGCAATAAATCAAGTTAAAATAAGGGGGAAAATATGAAACTAAAATATCTGTGATATAAATGTTGGTATTAAGAAAGTAACCTAGCGCTCCGGTGTCTGAACCATGACACTGCTTGTTGTTAAATTCAGCAGAGAGCGATTTGAAGGTTGGGGATCATGGGTACGCCCGGCGGCAGCCTCGAACCGAGTTGGAGGAAGACGAGCTGCTGAGAACAGAGGAAGAGCGGCCATGTTCTCTGTGTCAGCACTATAAATCCCAGCTGGAGCAGCAGCAGCAGCACACAGCCAGGCTGCAGAGAGAGGTCCAACTCTTTATTCTTTATAAAGACATCATCAGTTTGTTAAAGATGGATGAACGAGATCTGACTAGACTGTGTACAGCATCGTGACAGGATTAAAAGTCCTCATAAAATATCGTCCTCATGCTTTGTTTTCCCCAACAGGTGGAGGAGATGAAGAAGCGCTTGCACAGGCTGAGCCGGATGGAGAAAGGTCTGCAGGTGTTCCTCTTTGAGGATCAGATCCGCGCCCTGACCCTGAGCAAGCGCTCGCGCCGCGCCGTCTGGTCTCACGACACCGTCCTGACTGCGCAAAAGATCCGCTGTGCCGTCGGCGTGAAAGGATACGAGTTCCTGCGTGAGCTCGGCTACCCCCTGCCCTCGTACCGGACCCTGTGTAACCGTCTCGAACCCAAAATAATGATGAGCGAGAGCATGCAGGAGGATCTGGCAGAACTCGGGCTGGGGATCATCACCGCCTGCGACAGCGCAGACGAGAACACAGCGAGCGAAGAAGCGCTGATCGGGATGATGACATAACAGACTTGCTTGTTGTGTGTGTTTGAGAGAGAATGTTTGTAGAATTCTGGATTCTGATTGGTCAGAAGGTGTTGAAACACAGGTTTATTTCAAATTATCATGTGTTCTAATACACTATGATTTTTATAGTAACGGCTAATTTACCGAGACTCGTACAGATCGAGTTTTAGCGTTAGATATTAAACTGTGACTTTTCCCAACATTTCGATGACTAAGGAGTCGATGCTTTGTCGGAGAGGAGGAAGAAGGAGAGGAGAGGCCAAACGTGTTTCCCAGACATTAATTGTGACTCCAAATGGATAAGAAAGTGTGATGTAATTAATAAAAGTTATTTGTCTGGTTGCTGTATCGTAAGAGGGATAAATCACTTCAGAATGTTTCTGTACAGGAAATCTCGCAGTGGTGACGCTGTGTCCGCTTCATCACCAGAGGGTGTAGGGTTCATTTCTTCATAGCACCGCGACTGAGTGTGTTTATTCTCTACCAAATAATTCAGAACGTTCTCCGTGTCTGGAGTTTGTTTCTTTACTGACTTGTATCCAAAAGTTAATGACTCTTAAGGTTACTGGAACTGATTATTTTTCTCCTCGTGTCAACACACACACACACACGTGTGGCATACGTCACTTTGTTTAAGCGTGTAAATGGTGTACACTTTCTGCTCACACTTTCTCACAGAACAAGAATAAAGAACACTAATGTTTTAAAAATGGAGTGTCTGCTTTCATTTATAATCACTTTTTAAATATACAGAGCTGTGTGAAAGTCATGACACCCCTCATTTCATCATATTAAATGTAATTCTAAAGCTCAGTGGTTAGGGCATTGGACTACGGTTCGGAAGGTCCTAGGTTCAAATCCCACGACCACCAAGTTTATCATATGTTGGGCCCTTGAGCAAGGCCCTTAACTCTCAACTGCTCAGATGTATAATTAGATAAATACGTTAGGCACTCTGGTTAAGGGCGTCTGCTAAATGTAATGTTCTGCATCAGGCTGCAAAGTGCATAAAGATAAAAATTTAAAGCTGGTGGTGTATGTCCTAACCTCAGCAGCGACCTCATTTCCCCTCTCATCTGTTCCAACCATTCAGCATCAGCAGTCCACTAATCATCTGTCATCATCTGCTCCTGTTACTCACTGGTTTATACCTTACATTAGACGTTTTTATGCTTGAATCATTCACAGCTCACTGTGTGACCTTAAACAACAAAAAACATTCCTCAGGGACAGAACCTTCAGGAAGTCTGGAGAGAACTTTTTGGAAGCAAACTTTTGATTGGTACTGATTCTAGTACGATTCTCGGGTTGGATTTAAAGTTAGCCTTGTCTAAAAGGACTCTGTATGGGATTTCGTGTGTTTTTCACAACCTTGTACCTGATGGGATTAGTAAATATTTAACTCGAACACAGCGACAAATGGTCAGCTGTCCCCCTAAACAAACACACTCGAGACTGATCAACATCTGCCTCGGATCTTTTTACGCCTACGCTTTCGTCACATTTTATGAGCGAGACAGGTTTTAATCTTTGCCCTGTTTATACTCTGATCTTCTCAGATTAATGATCATGATAAAGTACCGTAAAGAGATTTGCTGTGAATGTTGTAACAACACTAGACTCCTCCTCTTGTGCAGGGTCACTATGTGTTTGGTGTGTGTGTGTGTGTGTGTGTGTGGGTGTGTTTTATGGAGGGGTGGCCTTCACTGGACTCAGATAAAAATATCCGGGTAAACAGAAACTTCTTGTTTTTCTTCCTAAAGCAGAGCGAGGGGTACATACTCACTTCTCTGTCTCTCTGATTAGCTTGCATATTAAATTTTCATCTTTTCATCTGTCTAGCTGAGCGGTCCTTTGATGCTGTTATTTTGTTTCATACAATAGAATTTGTGGGATTTGAGCTCACGTACTTCCATAAGTGAGAGGGTAAGGACAGAGACGGGGCCATGCGATCTCTCCTGGCTCTGTGCTTGGCCTCGCTCCCGGCCCTGTTCTGGGCTTCGCTGTTCTTAGAGAGGGACGGCAGCGAGTCGGCCATCTGTAAAGCGGCGCCGCACTGGGAGATCGATGGACGCTCTCCCATGAAGGAGCTGCTGGGGAACGTGGTGGTGGTAGCACTGCTGAAAGCCAGCTGACATTTCTGCCTCACGCAGGCCGCTAAGTGAGTTCGGATTAAGCTGTGACAATCCATATACTTATATATAATGTTCACATGTGTTTATTATATACTAATAAAGTGAGGTGGAATCAATTGGGATCTTTTTTTTTCTTTACCTCCGAATTAGGAGGAAAATTATAATATAATATATAGTAATTTTTAGCATTTAAAGGCTGATTTTGCTAAATAATAATAATAATTATTATTATTATATTTTCACACTTCTTAATTCTCTTGTAATGGTTTTTAGACAGATCATTTTTATTTATTTTGGTATTTTCCATTCATATTTAAATAAGGGTGTTGACCTTTTGCAGTCATGTGACTACCCAGACATCAATCATGACGGCGGACTCCGGAAGCACCATTAGCCAAAATTAATCTACTGCGGATTTTCATTACTAATTTCGTTCAAGGTGTATTTCAGATCCTTAAAAAAAAAAAAAAAAGAATAACAGAAAGATGACCTGATGACCCGCCGGATCACCTGATGCTTTGTCATACAGATAAAAGGGAAACCTAGCAAAAACCTAGCAAAATTTTCAGTATGTCGCGGTAGAATTCTTAACTCATTCAAAAGAGAAACAAGGATGAAGAAGGTAATAGAGAT
The DNA here is from genome assembly GCA_026413445.1 of Dolichallabes microphthalmus. NCBI lineage: Eukaryota > Metazoa > Chordata > Actinopteri > Siluriformes > Clariidae > Dolichallabes > Dolichallabes microphthalmus. Next base: position 7,630 of record JAOTQY010180807.1, on the reverse strand, counting down.
ATTAATTTGCAGAACACTTGCTAGTGTTACCATTAGTGATCCCTTGTTCCACACACCAAGTAGTGCCCTAGATCCTAGATCAGGGGTTAGAGAGGGATTCGGCATTCAGCCTTGTGTTAGAAGCTAGTTAGCTTTGTAGCTCGCGTTTGCCGTGAACAGAACGACACGGACAGTTCTTTACACGTTTAGATGAATTTATACTTCATATCACATTACACTAATAAATATATATATACATAATTCTTACTTGTGAACAATTTCTGCACTCGTCTGAATTTTTCCCGATCTGTCCCGGAACGTTGTGACGAATGCAGGCTGGGAAAACTGCGTGATAAGCTGGTACGGGGAAACCTGACCAGCGTGGCGTTTCTGATCGTCAACGACCAGGACGCTCACTCCAGGGCCATGTACTGGGAGCTGAAGAGACGGACGGCACAGGACATCCCCGTGTACCAGCAGAGCCCGCTGAAGCCCGACATCTGGGACACGCTGGATGGGGACAAGGACGACTTCTTAGTTTACGATCGGTGCGCTCAGACATTTGATTCCTTTCCTTTCTTCATATTCTGTAATATATACATTTACTTTGCGGAGTGTGTGATCAGTTGAACCCAGTGGCGGCAAACAAAACTAAAATTACACTTTTAATAATCGCCTGTAAATAGCTATTTATCAGGTGATTAAGCATGATTACTACTGGTATAAAATAAACGCTTAACTCACATCGCACCCAGTCAGCAGATCCGCTTGCTATAAGAAGTGCTGGAAAAGCACAGAGTGTAAGCTCGGCCGTGATCACATGACTACTGCTTAACTAGAAGATCAGGTCGATCTGGTCCAAGCTCTTTAACTGTTTTTCTTTCTTCGTCCGATCGCCTTGTGAAGGGGTATTTTAGCAAATAAATTACACAATTTCCTCTCATATTTAGCTGCTTCCACATCAATCACTATTCAGTACATTAACTAACAATCTGCTGTCTGTTAATAAGACTCGTCGAGAATGGTTCAATCACATGAGCCCAAATATTTAGACACAATATTGATTCGTTAAGAACAAAAGTGGGAGGGTTCGGGGCCACAGTTGATTTGAAAAAATCCGATTAGAGCTCAGCCTCCAATCACATGCTTATCAAATATTTACATTCCTACATAGACACTTGTTTGTCCAGCGCCGCGTGTACTCAAACACTAATGAACGTAATACAGTTTAGAGTTTTTTATTGTAAATAAATTATATTAAGAAATACAGCGGAATATTGTGACTAAATGACTTAATTTCATTAATTAAATAAAAAATTATGTTAAATAATTACATGTTAAAGTAGCATTCTTCTCTGCCTGACTTTAAGGGGGCGGCGCCCCAGAGCTCCTTATTGACCAGCTGCCACTGTTTAAACCTCCTTGTGAATATTCACTCCTCTTTCATCGTCCTCTCTGCGTGAGTAGATGCGGCCTCCTGACGTTTCACATCGTCCTGCCATACAGTTTCCTGCACTACCCCTACGTGGAGGCGGCCATCAGAGCCACATACCAGCAAAACAACTGTAACTGCACGGTGAGAACGATGCCGCATCAAAAACTCAAGTTATTTCACTTTTGTGCCTTTAGTATTATTATTTTAATTATAATTATGATGTTTTTTTTATGCTTTCCAACTCTGCGCAGGTAATAAACAACACGACTGCAGAAAGTGGTTTTGAGCAAAACATGACTGCAATAGAAGCAGAATTCTCCAAGCGCAATGATAATCATCCCCACCATCACTACCCTCATAATCAACATCAACAACTTCATCATCAAGACAACCAGAGTGGCTCCTCCCAAAAAAAAGCCTCTGACGACGCCACATCAAGCGCGCACTCGCATGACACGGAACACGGACAACCTGTAATTATGCAAACACACACTTAAGCCAAAGACATCATTTTAATTTTCATTTCAGAACCACGGTTTTAAATATCTTATGCAACACCCGAAGCATAATAAAACACTGTTTCTTTACAACCGCACTGGAGCTGCGATGCTAAATCAGCTAACTACTGCGCATATATAAGCGTATAGCTACTGGATTATCCTAGTACAATTTCTGACACTTTTTTGCTAAACGCAGTGGTAGAGCAGTCTTAAAATTAACTTACATGTCACAAAAATCTATCTCTCTGTATAGGAAATAAGTTAATTCGTAAATAATTCGTATTTCCGAGTATTTACATCAGGATTGAGTATTTCAATTACACAACAGCAAAGCAGGTAAACCGTGTAGAACAGGACAAGCAGAAACCAGGAAAAAACACAATCGCAGTAAATAAGGCTTGATAGCGTCCTGATAAACTCATGGGATAAAATACTTCACAACATGAGTATCTCCGGTAGCTGAAGAGCTGTGGTGGCTGAGCTGCATTATTGGAAGACGTTGCTTTCACTCTGCATCTAGAGGGCGCTCTTTCTCACTTTGTTCATTTTCGTATTTTGTATCCGAGCTTTATGGATTTGAGTGGGTGTGGCAAAACTACTATAGTAATGAGCCGTTTCATGAACACCATTGTTCATAATTTCCATTTCAGTGCTTTATACAGAGCTAACTTTAAAGCTAGGTTTCCTCATTTGTTAGCAACATTTGCCTCGCAGATCCAGGATAACACTTAAAAATACATAAGCAGACAAAAAACATCTAAACGATTAACTATATTTGTGATAAAGGAAAATGTGCCTTTATTGTAATTAATTTAGTTTGTAAACACTCGTGGTCCAGTGTATTTTCTCAGCACGTCTCTGACCAGCTTTCAGCCAGAGAGCCGTCGCTGATAGATTGTTGTGAATCGTGCGTTCCTTTTGGGTTCCTCTTTGTTGCTCTTAATGAAGCTTGCACGTCAAACCCAGCCTGGGTGTGTGCAAGCAGATGCCGAGCCGAGGAGGAATCACGTGGAGCACCAACACACCTTCTGCCCAAGATGGCTCCCTCTGAGGGCTGAGGTTTCCTCCAGGGACACCAAAATCATCGATGTTCTGTGATGTGTGTTTGACTGAACGAGGAGCTGGAATCGTCACACTGCGGCCCGGGTAAAACGCTGGTTTATATGAGGCAGATCTCTTATATGGTTATATGAAATAATCTAAAGATGTCTGATTTTTTTTTTAACCAGGAAAAAACTGTTAATAAGTTAAACTTAATGTTACCTTGTTAAATAGTGAATCGTGTCCTGTACTCACAATTTTTTCCCCTCAATAAAATAGTATACATAAACTCAGAAGCACTTGTTTCATCAATCAGCATATTTTTATATTTGCAATCTGATTGGTCCGAGGGTGTTCATTACTACACGGCTGTATAGAAAACAATCACAGGATTATGCTATTAATTATCGTTTCCATAGTAACAGCTTGTTTAAAGGACGTTGTCCGGTTGCCGATTGACATAATCTAAGACTAGCCATAAACAGGTTATTTATCTATTTATAAAGGAGCGACTTTATACCCACTATAAATTGTTTTAGATAGATAGATAGATAGATAGATAGATAGATAGTCACTTTATTGATTTTCAAACATCCAGTGTTAAGGATAGTAACACAACAGACAATAGGTGTAGTAGTAGTTGTAATAGTAGTTGCAATTGTATTGTGTAGAGCACTGAGCAGAGTTTTTCCTGTAGCTCTAAATTGGCATGCAGTTCTTCTTAAAACCACCAGGTGGTATCTTGTGTCAACCGCCCACTACAGAGTTAATTGACACACTGAGTCAGTCAGGCTCTCTCTCTCTCTCTCTCTCTCTCTCTCTCTCTCTCTCTCTCTCACACACACACACACACACACACACACATGCATACACACACAATTAATAGCAATCTGAAAACTGCAGTAGATATTATTATATGTGCTCAAGATTATTATGATGAGGACGCTCCATCTTCTCATACTGCTGCATTTCCACCTGTTTGTTAGTACTGTATGCTAGTATGCCTGAGTACATATGAACAGCAGTATTCTAATGTGCACGTATGCAAGTACTATGTATGCTGATATGCATGTACAGTACGCTATATGCTAGCTTCTAAGTGTACTTGTGTGCAAGTATGCAAGTATGTGCATGAGTTAATATGCTAGTAAGTATTTAAGTGTACAAGTTTTTAAGTAGAAGTCTGCAAGTACCCCATTAAGAAATTGTTAGCATGTAAATATGCTAGTATGCATATATAGTATGCTCGTATTCCAGAAAGCAAGTGTCTTATTATGCAGGGAATTCACTGGTGTGAAAGTATGAGAACAATAATTGTGATATTTGTGCTTAAGTATGTAAGTAAGCATGAACATGGGTCTCTTACCTAGTACAGAAGTATGCATATAATGTGCAAGAACAAATCGGTATGTATGTTAACATGTGCTTCAAGTCTCCTTATATGCATATGTAGGTGTGCTAGTTTGCCAGTATGCTAGTATCTAAGAGTGCAAATACACAAATGTTATAGTATTCTAGCAGTAAGAGTGTCAGCATACAAGTATGTTAGCATCCAAGTGGGCTAGTGTGCTAGAACAGTATAGTACCAACTATAGTAAGTATAGCGATAAGTATACAGCACAAGCATGTAAATATGTTAGTATCTAAGAATGCTAACATGAGAGTCAGTCAGCCAGTCATCTTCTTAACCTTAAACAGCTTTATCCGGTTCAGGGTCGCGGGGAGAACATGCGAACCCCATGCACACAGAGACGGGACTTGAGTCTGGCCGGGAATCGAACCCGGACCCTGGAGGTGCAAGGCGACAGTGCTAACCACTACACCACCGTGCCTCCCTAACATGAAAGTATGCAAGTATTATAGTATTCTAGAAATAAATGTGCTAGTATCACAGTAGGCAAGGATTTTAGTCTTATAGCAATAAGTGTGCAAGTATGCAAGCATCTCACTGTGCAAGCAGGCAAGCATTATAGTATTCTAGTAATAAGTGTGCAAGTACGCTAGTATGTAATCATGTTAGTATCACAGGGGTAATTACGCAAGGATTATAGTATAATAGCAATGAGTGTGCTAGTGTACAAATATCTCACTGTGAGAATCTCACTGTGCAAGTAGACAAGTATTATAGTATTCTAACATTGGTGTGCCATCCTTCATGTGTTAAAATGTTACTTTGCTAATATATATGTACAGTATGTGCGTTAACATGCAGTACTACTAGCATCAAAGTGTGCTCATGTGCAAGTATGGTAGTAAGCAAATGTGTTAGTATACAAGTATGCCAGTACACATCTCTTCTAGCAAATATGCAAGTGGTGTGGTACCGTAGCAAAAAGTGTGCTAGTGTACAAGTATCCCTGTAAACAGGTATACTACAGTAGCATTTACGTGTGAAAGTAGGTACATGTTCTAGTTTTCTGATAATAATTCCATCCTGTGCACGCCCTGTAGCTGCGGCGCCATTTCCCTGACTTCATCCTCTCTCACCAGGAATTTCTTTTCAGACAGCAGTGAAGGTGTTGTGTTGTCCAAGGACGAACTACATTACACGCTACCTGATCTCCACAACTCTTGAAAAATACTCATTAGAGCTTTTATTGAAATGTCAGGAACAGGAGTGCGTGTGGAGAAGTGCACTTAATTTTCAGCTAAAGTGAAAATCTGTGTAACTAGCAAAACACTTAAAGCGCTTCAAGGCAAAGAGATGGTTTGTGTATTTTAGTTTTAATTGATCTGTAACACATTGTACAAATCCTTTTAGCACCAATATTATACTGCTACTGCTATATACACCCCTACACACACACACATACACACACACACATGCAACTGCTATTATTTACAGTCAAGTGCACTTAACTATTAATGTTCAATATAATCAGGGCTCGGGTTCCTGTACATAATCTGAAATATGCACATATATTATACTCACTGCATGCACAAAAGTCGAGATTCTTCGACATCTGCATTGTTGATTTATGTAAATTTATTGATATTACTTTTACTGTTTTCCTGTTACCTGAAATGTTCGTGATCGGCTCGAAGTGTACGACCACATAAGCAATCTATATGTGAGTGATGCAAAGTTACTAGTTAAATTTTTAGAAAACTAAAATAGTTCTTTTTATGAAATTTCAGTAATACAAGTGTGCTAGAACGGACCTTACTTGTATTGTACAACAAATTGTATGAAAATGTTTAAGTATGCTAATGGACAAGTGTGAAAGCATACAGCTGTGCTACTGTGCTAATATGATAGTAGTTAGCAACTGTGTTAGTACTGTATGTATTAGTGTGCACGGTAGTATTCAAGTAGGCATGTGTGCTGCCATGTTTAAATGCTTTAGTATGCTTGTGTGCTGGTAAGTATAAATGTTAACATGCAGGTCAGCTATAAATTGCATGTCTTCTAATGTATAAATATATACTATTATTATAAGTATGCAAGAATGTTGCTGTGCTGTACAAGTTTGATAAAATGTTTATAATGTTTATTATTTTAGTATGAAGGTCTGCTTGTGAGTGCGGAATTTTGTATAAGTATACTTGTACATTAGTATGTAAGTCTGCTAGTATGCATGTATGACACTGTACAGCTACACTGGCCTGTAATGTGAGTGTACTAGTATGCACTAATCAAGTACAAATATTGTAGTATACAAGTAAGCACGTATGTAAGTATGTATTCCAGCTTGGATTTATGATTGTATAGACGCAACTATAAGCTTTGAATCATTTTGTTTATGCTTGTAGAACGGTTTGAGGTTTGAGGTTTTGAGTTTGAGCGAGTTTCCAATGCTAACTAATGGCCGGGAGTTCTACGCGTCCCTTATTTGTTAGCAAGATTAACCTTGGAGCCCCCATGCAAATGCTTCTTTTGTGAACTTCTTCTTTATTTCTGGACAATTTTCTGTTCTGAAGGTGTGAGGGATAAACACCAAACACACACCCAGTGTAACCCCTTACCCTCGCCCATCCCCCTGCTGCATCATTAGGGACCTCTGTAACGCTCTAGCGATCAGGCTAAATTGAAATAAACCCGAGTGGACTTTACTTATCTAATCTCCTCGCCGCCATGACACTTCATCCGTCTCAATAGTCTTTGGATCAGCGGCATCCAATCACAGCTTAGTGAAGAGTTTCAGCCCGCCCATATCTCCACTCTCTTTCACACATCCTGTGGCTGTGTGTGTGTGTCTCTTCCATGTATCAAATTTTTCAGCAGCACCAGCATGTAAGAGTAATAGTATGTAATAGTATGTAATATGCTAGTATGTAAGTGTGAAAATGTACAACAAGTACAAATATTTTATTATGCACGTTACCTTGAAAGTGCACATTAGCATGTAAGTGTGCAGGTAAGTACAGTTTGTTCAATTATACATAAACATGCTTGTGTGATAATAAAGAAGCATGAAAGTACAGGCATATATACTGTACATGCATACGGTATGTGCTACTGTGCAAATATTCACTATATGGACAAAAGTATTTGTCCAGACCTGCAATGACATTGTATCGATATACTTCAATATGGAGTCGGTCCCCAGTTGGTTGCAGCCTAGTGGTGTCAAAAGTATTCACATTCACATTACTTTAGTAGAAGTATGGATACTAGGGTTTAAAAAGACTTCTTTAGAAGTTGAAGTATCAACTCAAGCTTTTTACTCAAGTA
>JAOTQY010180801.1:0-11561 GCA_026413445.1 Dolichallabes microphthalmus | reverse complement strand
AGGGTGTACCCCGCCTTGTGCCCTAAGTTTCCTGGGATATGCTCCAGGCCCCCGCGACCCTGTATATAAGGATAAAGCGGTACAGAAAATGAATGAATGAAAAAAAAAAGTTACAAAGCATTTCAATGTTTATTAAATTCCATGTACTGTAATATAATCTGTAAGAAATATACATTATTAGACAATAAACATTAATGCTGTTGAATTGATTTGAATCGAATATTACAAAATGTCGCAATATCCAATATGGGTGGCTTAGTAGTTAGCACTGTCGCCTCGCACCTCCAGATCTGGGTTCGATTCGCGCCTCGGGTCTGTGTGCATGTTCTCCTTGTACTTGGTGGGTTTCCTCCAGGTCCGCCGTTTTCCTCCCACAGTCCAAAGACATGCAGATTAGACTAATTGGCGTTCACAAATTGCCCGTAGTGTGTTAGTGTTGACCAGCAGTCCTACCATGGTCGTGAAAATGTGAATAAACACAGTGGTAATCACTGGCCTCCATGGTCCCTAGTTGAACTACCGAGGTTCTTAGATGGATAGAATAAGAGAATGCCCAAAAATGGACTTGAATCGAATCAGCAGTGTGCCTTTGAGTCACAGCTCTATTGGAGATAGTGAATGGGATTTAATGAATGATTATTAATATTAAGTCAGATAGAGCTACCAATGCAGGGATGTACTGTATACTGTATTCTGTATAAACAACCCAGCCAAACGGGTCATTTTACCATTATTTTTTAAATTATTATTTAAATAATTTATGTTCTAATTTGATCTGATGCAATGCTTTTAATCAGGAATGTACCTGGGATATGGAAAGTTGACTGGCTTTAAAGAGAGATATTTGGTTTGTGCAAAGCCAGTAACATTGACTTTTTATTTACTCAGAGCTGTCTGTGTCTCTTGTGTAAGAATGGCTTTTGCTTGTCTTTACTTTGAGGCATTGCGACTGTGTCACAGCTCAATGATGTAAATAGGACACAAGCTGTAAGATACTGATTGACGGCCATAACAAGTGTTTGTCTGGGAGCCAGCCTCATTAATGAATGTACTTGGTGCTCTACATCAATCATGTGTCTGTGGGGAGGGAAACACAATCAAAGCCACAGGTTTTAATAAAGAATGAACTCTGTTAACATGCCACTGAACTGTCTTCTTGTTTATTTTGATTCATTCAAGGTTTCAAGGTTTGTTTGGGGTTTTTTGTTTCAGAAGGAAGCCGATGCATTGTATGGAGAAACAGATAGTAACTCTACCGTTATTGGTAGTGACTTACAGTATATAATCATATTCCATATACAAACATATACAAAGAGGCGCAAACATCACAAAGATACTTCTTTATTTTTTTATTTATACCCTGTTATATAGGAGTGATATAACATCAGAGTTAATATTTCTAGACACTTGCATAACATTGTAAAATAAAAATATCTTAACGTGTACGACTCAGGTGCAGAGGGTCTGAGTGATACCTCTACAAAATACACCACGGACTTCTTGTGACCCCGGTCCTCTTTTTCTCATCTTGTTTAATGTAGTGACCAATGAGGGGCGCTGTGGTCCTGTGCTAAAGATGCTGAAAGTTTAGAAACGCCCTCTCTGTCTGACAAACACTTCCATTCAATTATTACATTATCACATAAAACTGATATTGTTTATTCTTATTCATATTTAAGATGTGTGTGTGTGTGTGATTGAGGACTGTTCCACCCAGTGACCATGAAGATGGCCCTGGACTCGGCTGATGCAGGCAGTTTTTTTTACAGAAAGTTTTTTCTCTGATGGCTTGTGACTCCCTCGTACAGTTTGTACCCAAACAGCGGAAGACAGGAAGTGTGAGCTTTATATTAACTTGAACACCTTTTCCATTATATTGAACTTTCAATCTTAGAGTAAACAGATACAGCACAGGCTGATTTGCGGTCATGCTCACTGATATCGCCCAGATGAGGATGGGTTCCTTGTTGAATCTAGTTCTTCCTATTGTCATCTCAGGGGGGTTTTCCATGCCACTGTCACTCCTCACTTGGTCATCAGGAACGATCTGATTATTATAATATATATCATGTTTCCTTACATTTTTCTAATCTATTTTCATGATTTTTATTTCTGTAAAACTGCTTTGCAACAGTGACCATTGTTAATGTTCTATCTAATTATTTTAATTAAATCACATTTTTCACATTTCATACAAATTTCCATAATTGTCTTTTGATTGTGTAAAGATGACAATTGTTAAAAGCTCTATGCAAATAAAATTTTATTGAATTGAATTGAATTAAAAGTGATATAGTTTGCATGTTCTCCCCATGGTTGGTGTGTTTCCCCCGGATACCCTGGTTTCCTCCCACAGTCCAAAGATATGCAGATTATGCCAATTGGTATTCCGAAATTGCCTGTTGTGTGTGTGTGTGCGTGTTTGTGTGCCCAGCAATGGATTGGCAACTAAGTCTCTTGGGATAGGCTGCAGGCCCCCACGACCCTGTACACAGGATAAGAGGTATAGAAGATGTATGAATAAATGTACTATACACACTCGAAAACCTATTTCAAAGAAATGCAAATTTCTATATATTTTTTTCTTTAAACTCTTTTTGACCCTTATTTGAAATTGTAGATCATTTAATAATACTTAATTATTTATCACATGTACCTTACAGCACAGTGAAATACTTTTTCGTTTAACATATCCCAGTTAGGAACCTGAGTTCAGGGTGTGCCCATAGGGTTATGGGCTCAACAATGATAACTTGGCAGTGCTGGCGCTTGAACCCCTGACCTTTCAATCAGTAACCTAGTAAACCACAGGCTTAACCATTTCATCCACCACCGCCTGTTAATGGGCTGCATGGACATTCCATTAATTGGAAAAGTTTTCATATTTTCCATATTTAGACATGGCCCAATGTGCAGATTAAACTACATTACCACACAAGCCTTTTGGAGAATTCAGGGGCCAAGGAAACACCTTGAACTCTTTGTCATGGTTTCAAACTGTTCCTGAACAATTCCTGCAATGTGTCAGAACACATTATCCTGCTGACAGAGGCCACTGCCAGGGAATACCGTTTCCTTGAAAAAGCGTACTTTATTTGCCACATTGTTTAGTTAGGTGGTGCGTGTCAATGTAACATCGACACAAATAGCAGGATCCGGAACATTACCCAGAGCATCACACTGCCTCCACTGGCTTGCTTTCTTCCCATAGTGCATCATTGTGCAAACTGTACTTAAGGTAAGTGATGTTTAGCAGAAAAACAACGGCATAAATACACACTGACTGCATATTCCTTCATAGTGCCGAGCTTCTGAATGCAAAATATAAAAAAAAAAAATTGCTAATGTTAGTGCAGAAACTGACTGTAATGTTCCATTAAAAGCAGAGGAAAGGGATCAGACATGATCTTTAATATGGTAGTAATATATCCAAAAAGAAAAGTCTGAACATATCTGTAAATATCTAAAGTAAACACAAAAAGCTAAAAGCTACACATATACAATCATTTTCAATATGTGAGCACACTTTAAAATCTGCGAAGCACACTGAGTGTCTTGTACTTTTTTTTTTGCTCAAATCATATTTTTCTGTACTAATATTTTTAAATGTTAATGTTCATTATAATATGTTCACAAATTATTTTAATCATTTTCACTCCTCACATGCTGCACTAATATATTTCAGATATATATATAAAAAAAAAAACTTCCCTGTATATGTACCTCCTTTAAACAAACTACCAGTTTTCCTAAACATGGACCTGCATGGAACCGAAAAGATGGTTTTGCTTACCAGGATCCTGGATTTTCTTGATTAGTAAATATGTTTGAATGTTGGAGTTTTCTATTTCAGACACACCCATGACATTGATGAAATACGAAATGAAGCTTAACCACACCAGCCTGGCATGGACATACATTATTCCTCTCCTGATGGAAGTAAGGGCATATGGGCATTTAGATCTGGTGATACAGAGGCCTGTAGCTGAAGCCAGGAGTGAACTTAGGATAGCTAATGGAATGTCTAAAAATACAAGCCCTCTCAGCCACTGAATGTCTTTCTCACAGTAGACGTCTGAGCATGAACGTAATCAGGGACATCTATTATTATTATTATTATTATTATTACAATTATCCAACCAATCAGTTAATTAATAGCAAAGGCAACCAAACCAAAGGCAGTGTAAAATGTAAGATGTGTGTATAGGGTTACATTTGTTAATACAATAATGATATTAGAATACAGTAATGTTTTACACATAACACAAGTATTTATATTTAGGAGTGTTTTGTGTTTGGTCAGGAGAAAAGCTGAACTGCATAGAGTTTGTGAATATGAATTTGTGTGAGAGACACGTTGACTGCACATGGTCAGCAAAAGAGAGAGAGAGTACTTCTTATCCGGACACACGTCAGTGATTTAATAGAGCCACATGATCTCCTGTTGTCTCCCATCTGCTGGTCACAGAGGCATGACGTTGCACTTTAGGTCCATTAAGTTGTCCATTAGGTCAGTCTTTTGTGACACATTTTCCCCTCAATTTTTCTTTAAACCAAGCTGCCCCATGTGACAGGCACACACATATACAGACACACAGAGAGAGACACACATATAAATGCAAGACTGGATAACTGGGCTTAAGAGCGGCCATGCTGGGACTTATTAGCTCTTGGTGCGACTGAACACAACAACCAGGGCTTTAATGCAATCAGCAAACTGCACACAAATGGCTACAGACCACTTGCTCTGTAAACACTCATACTCAGACAAACACTCATGCATGTGTGTGTTCTGAGCCAACTCTGGTGATCATTTTTTACACTTTAATATGAAACTGTAACCAAAAACTACCCCAAAGGCAAAGGCTTTAAAATCCTCAGCTTAAAATCCTGACTCAATTTCTCAAGTTCCTCCTCGTTTACAGAGTGACATCAACTCAAAAAAGTCAAATTTTCTCTACTTTAAATTTAATTTAAAGCAGCATTGGCTTTATTTCAGTTACAGTTTTTTTCTGATGGCTTAAACCCTGTGAAACTGTGATTCTTATACTGTAGCACAATTTCTAAAACTATTAATACTTATAGCAAAACCACTCACTGAGTTTGCAAAACTAAAAGCACGAACACTGCTTTGCACTCAGTTTGCAATTTTGTAACACACACTTTGCAAAACTGTAGGCACAATTCACACCATATTCATACCATCAGTGTGCAGTTGGCGCATGTTGTGCTTAGTAGACGATGGCTTGTGTGTACTGTTTGATACAAAAACACCATTTTTACGAAGGTGTGAAGAGTTAATGTAGCTGCGTTCGCTTTTGCAAGAAAACTACAATGTTTTGATAATTGGGTGATAACCTTTCGGTTTTCTTATTTGTGTGTAGAGTTTTGCAAAAATAGCCAATAGTTACAAAAAATGTGCTTAAGAAATCAGAAAAAAACTGTAATATAGAGACATGGTACTCTCAGAGTACTTGTTGCTTTTGTCATTTCTGCTCTTTCTCCTTAGCTTCAGGACAATTTCACCCTAAAATGTAGCATGAATGTATAAAGTTCCCTACAATAGAACAAAACAAAGAGGCACTCAGCTATACAGAAGCCCAGATAATAGCAATGAAGCTGCAGACATTTAATGCTCAGAGTGTAGCATTGTGTAATAGACATTACTCTAGCAATAAACATTACAAATGTTATAGCTCGACAAGGTACAATTTCTAAGTAGCCATCTTCTCCTTCACTAATAAGCTTCTATCAGTTTAGTACTTAGTTCAGTTTAATTCCATTGTATCTGTATAGCGCTTTTAACAATGGTTGCAAACATAAGAAAATTATGGAAATGTGTGAGAAAATATGTATAAATCAAAATAATAAGATTGTTCCTGATGAGCGATCTGAGGGCATCTGTGGCACAGAAAACTCCCTGCGATGGCAAGAGGAAGAAATCTTGAGAAGAACAGGGAACCCATCCTCATTTGAGTGATAATATAGAGCAGGAATTGTTGTCCAGTCATATTGTGTGTTAGGCAGCTGGAAGTTCAACATAACAAATGATGTGTTTAAGTTAATATGGAGTCCAGTGCGTTATCGGAGGATCAGGAACAAAACTGTAGGAAACTCCTTCATTTGTTTTAGCATCAAGGAATTTTGATCAGTGTTGCTCATAGCTGATGACTGACTTGTTAGTGTCAAAATTGAGCAATTGTAACAATAAGATCCTATAAATGTGAAAATGACCTACTCTCAGAAATACTTTACTTAACTTTTACTTATTCATTTGCTATATAAGTATATATCTAACTTGAAATTTATAAGGCCAGATCATTATTTCCCAAACTGTGGGCCCCAAGGGGGTCGTGAATGTGCGAGACATTTTTTACAGCAAATTAATTAAACATTTTTAGTTTTTAATGTTTTAATGAAGTTTGACTTTACAATTAAATAATTTTGACTACTCGTACATTTAAAAGGTTTATCAAGACTAATAAAGCAAATAATGTGATACAATGAGAAATTATGTTCTTACAATTTGCATGTTATTCACTGCTGGTACAATTATATACTGCAAGTCATACAAATCTCTGCTTATTTGATTCATATATCACAAAACTAATTTATTTATAAAGCGCTTATAACACTCACTCATCATCTATACTGCTTTATCCTGCATACAGGGTGGCAGGGGGCCTGGAGCCTATCCCAGGAGACTTAGAGCATGAGGCAGGGCACACACATACACATTCTCACACTATGGGCAATTTGGGAAGGCCAATTAGCCACAAACAGGCTGCATGACTTTGAACTGTTGGAGGAAACCAGGGTACCGGGAAAACATACAAACTCCATGGACTCAGACGGGGATTGAACCTGGACCCTGGAGGTGCAAGGCAAATGTGCCAGCCACTAAGCCACTGTGCAGCCACACTTTTAACAATAAAATGTAAAAATGTATCATTTCTGTAGCTTCATAAATTTGTTCTCATGAGTAAGGCAATATATAAACTGTTCACTGATGGAAACTAGCGTAGAAACCTGTTAAAAACATTTATTGTCACTTTCAGCTGAGTTGACAGTTTAATTAGTTTAGACTTTATTTTCGGAGCCTAGCATAACGTTCCACTCACATGAATATTTAATGTGTGAAAGATTCAGCAAAGAATGGAGGGAAAATAGTAAAACAACAACCTGTTGGAAAGAAAGAGAGAGGCAGTGGAAGTTTCCAGAAATGTGGGTTGGAAAAAAATAAACCAATATCTATTCATAACCATCTTGATTGTATTGGTGCTGTAAGATACAGTATAGAACAGTGTGTCTGTGTGTCTTTGTGCTTGTGTGTGTTACAACCCCCACCACCCAATACATCCTGAATCACCAAGCTGTGAAATACATCATCAACTTTCTGCTTTATTTAGACCCAACTCAGGAGTGATGACTCATGAACAGTGCAGCCCCACAAGGGGGGAATGGAGTGTGTGTGTGAGGGTGGGTGTGTGGGTGTGTGTGTCTAGCTTGCCTTCACTGAATTACTTCTGTGCCAGGATTCCTGACGTTTGTTTCAGACGACAGCGTGAGATCAGAGCAGAGACGCGTTAGTGACTGTGAAGCACATGGTATACTCGTCTGTCATTCAAATATTAATTTATATTAATGTTCTGTGTATTTTACTGAGGCAAAGGCATTCAGACAGACTGGCAGGAGATTATTTGGTTATTATTCTTACAAACGTTGAAATGTGCATTTATACTTTAACCTGCATTAGTACCCGTCGTTGTGGGGGAAAGAGTTTGTAGAAATATTTAAAAAGTTAAAGCTAAAAATAATCTGATCAGCTTTAATGTAATCAGTGATATTATTTCTGGTTGATGCCTAGGTGGCACGGTGGTGTAGTACTGTAGTTAGCACTGTCGCCTTGCACCTCCATGGTCTGGGTTCGATTCTCTATGTGCATGGAGTTTCCATGTTCTCCCAGTGCGTGGTGGGTTTCCTCCCAAAGACATGCAGCTAAGGTTAACTGCTCTTCCCAAAATTGTGTGTATGTGTGTGTGCCCTGCAATGGATTGGCAGCCTGTCCAGTGTGTACCCCGCCTTGTGCCCTATGTGTTCTGGGATAGTCTCCTGACCCTGAATAGAGGATAAAGTGGTATATATGAGTGAGTGAGAACTCACTGTCTGCTTATTACTACAAAGAAATTTTTTTTTGATGAGTTTGAGAATCTTACGACTAGTTTACACTTTTTACACCTTGTTTACGTGTACTTCTTTCATCATCAGAGAGATTACCAGAGAAATGGAAAAAGTAGATCAGATAAAGATGAAGTTTTGTCTTAAAACGACTCCAGCTCGTTAAAATTCACTTATACCACTTCAGCGCTGTTATGCAGCGAAAGTGAAACTAATCCCAGTAAAAATATTCAGTTTATCTTTTCTAATTAATATCTGTTGGTGCAGATGTTTGTTTACATTGAGCGAGTACTGCATTAGTAGATTATTTTAAAGTAGATTTGTTTTCACTTATGGTGCAGGTTAAACTTCAGGCAGATATCTCGTACTGCAAAAGGTTCATTTAAATTTTATTCAGCCAGTATCGCGTGATGCTGTGACAAAATCTGACTGGACAGACAGACATACAGATACATTTTTCTCAGACTGGTTTCCGGTCCTCCAGTGTATGAAACGTAAAGATATCGTTTGAAACGGTGAGTTCTCACCAATGTACAGACAAAGCCTTTCTTTTATTAATATAGATACTGATAACCTAAAATAACGCTTTAGTATATCACAATTTTTTTTACACATCAATTTCCACATCTGTGATTTAAATGATAATGAAGTTACATAGAAAGTATCAGAGCCTTTATGGATGACCTAACAGTCACAGCGACATCAGTGCCAGGGTGCCCTAACATCTTGGGCGAGAATGTCATTCAAGCCAGCTAAATGCCGGTCCCTTGTGTTGAGGAAGGGGAGAGTTGAGGACAAATTCCTTTTCCACATGAACGGTCTACAAATACCAACATTGACGGAGAAGCCGGTGAAGAGCTTGGGGAAGCTCTTTGATGTGACTTTGAGAGACTCAGTAGCAATTCAGGCCATGCACACAGAGCTGAAAACCTGGCTTGCAGCAGTGGACAGGGCAGGCCTCCCCGGGAAATTTAAAGCCTGGATATATCAGCATGGCATTTTGCCAAGGCTTTTGTGGCCACTGTTGATGTACCAGATCCCAATAACAACGGTACAGACCCTGGAAAGAAACATCAGCCAGTTCCTGCGTAGGTGGCTGGGCCTGCCGAAGAGCCTGAGCTGCATTACCCTGTATGGACACACCAACAAGCTCCAGCTCCCGTTCCCAGGCCTTACAGAGGAATTCAAAGTAACAAGAGTCAGGGAGGTGTTACTGTATAGAGACTCATCTGACACCATTCTCCTCTGCAGGCATAGAGGTCAGGACTGGAAGGAAGTGGAGGGCTCAGGTGGCAGTCCAGCGGGCAGAAGCAAGGTGTGCTAGTAGGGTCTGTGGCGGTTGGACGTGCAGGACTCGGCTGGCATAAAACGCTGCGCTATGACAGAGCGCAGGGGAGGGATAGGCGGCAGATGATCCAGGGCGAGGTTCGAGCAGAGGTGGAAGAGGAGTGGCGCAGTAAAACGGTGGCTATGCGTCAGCAGGGAGCCTGGATCAATTGGGAACATGCACTGACTCGGAAAATCACCTGGTCAGAACTTTGGAGGTCAGAGCCAGCAAGACTCAAGTTTCTGATCCAGTCAGTGTATGATGTCTTACCGAGCCCAGCCAATCTGCACTGTTGGGGGATAGCGGAAGCACCATCCTGTCCTCAGTGCCCTGCAAGAGGGTCACTGGAGCACATCTTGAGCTGCTGCCCGAAAGCACTGGGAGAGGGGAGGTACCGATGGTGCCATGACCAGGTGCTGAAGGTAGTAGCTGACACCATCTGTGCTAGAATCCAGCAAAGTAAGCATCAATCCCGAGCAAGGCAAATTGTTTTCGTCAGGACCAGGGAGAAGCTTCAGTCACAGCTAAAGGTCCCAGGTGGTTTGCTATTCACAGCAGGTGGCTGGCAGCTGAACGTGGACCTGGGGAGGCAACTGAAGTTTCCAGACCACATCACCAGCACATCACTCAGGCCAGATATGGTACTAACATCGGAGTTTACAAAGCATGTGGTGCTACGGGAACTCACAGTCCCCTGGGAAGACAGGATTGAGGAAGCTTTTGAGCGGAAAAAGGCGAAGTATTTGGAACTGGTGGAGGACTGTAGGCGCAAGGGGTGGAGGGCCCGCTGTGAGCCAATTGAGGTTGGCTGCAGAGGATTCCCAGGGCAGAGCCTGCACCGATCACTCAGGCTGCTTGGAATTAGAGGTGCTCAGGAAAGGAATGCCACCAGAAACATCTGTGAGGCAACGGAGAAAGCCTCTAGGTGGCTGTGAATTAAAAGGGGCGATATATGGCTTAGTGCGCTGCTTGGACACAAGTTGGGGTCTGACCATTCCCGGCTGGGTCGCTCATGTGAGGGTGTCTGGTGATCTAAGACCCGAAACACCCTGTGACCCTGGGTTCATCACTAAGGATGTGTCCAAGCTGCACCACTTAGGTTTTCCTTATAATTAAAGTATAATGAAGTTATAAGATAATTTGTGCAGCTGATAAATCAACCTTATGTATTTAAACCCCTTTAAGATTCAGACAGTGAAACTGAGCCAAGTCTACTGGTGTGCGTGTGTGATCAGTTAAACATGGATTTTAGATAATGTGAGCTTTCCATTAAAACTTAGAAACAAAAAATGTGTTAAGAGTAAGAGGGGAAACTGTATAAATACTTTAAATGAGTCATTTCTCTCACACTCTTGTGACTGTGGCACCTCAGGGGTGTAAGCAGATTTTTAAGGATAGAAGGTTGTGATTACAGGTAACCGTCTCACAGTCTCTCCAGCAGGACTGGAAGCAGACAGTCTCTTTCATTTTATTGTATTTTTTCTTTTCTTTTTTTTTACAAAGACGCACATTCTCCTAGTCAAATGTGAAAATAAAAAACAAACCATTTGTTACATCACTGACTTCAAATGAATCACTGCTACATCATTCAGTTAGTGACAACATGAGGACAAAACCTTAAAAAAAAAAAACTACAAAGGAAACCCATCCTCTTCCCGGGAGCATCTACAACCACGGCTCAGTGGTGTAGTGGTTAGAACTGTCACCCTGCACCTCCAGGGTCTGGGTTCGATTCCCGTCTCTGTTTGCAGGGTGTGTCTGTGTCCTGTGATGAACTGGTACATCATCATGATGAAGTGGTATAGAAGATGAGTGAGTGAGCATCTACAACCACTGACAATTAAGCTAATAAAAACAGACAGCACTCACAGGATCTGCACTACATCAAACAGCAGAGGACATGTAAAGCTGGCAGAGAAAGTAGAAGTTATTGGGTCGTATACAGTGGTGTGAAAAACTATTTGCCCCCCTCCTGATTACTTATTCTTTTGCATGTTTGTCACACAAAATGTTTCTGATCATCAAACACATTTAACTATTAGTCAAAGATAACACA
>JAOTQY010180625.1:0-11582 GCA_026413445.1 Dolichallabes microphthalmus | reverse complement strand
ATAGTAAGGGCCCATCTGATTGGTCAAATTTGGACACACAAATGCTTGGCACACAAGTTATTTATCGCAACTCTTTGTGATATGGTTATCTCGTATGCCATTATCGCGATAACGATATTTTTTCGATATATCGTGCAGCCCTATTAAGAACCCATACATAGAATCCCAGCTCAGGAACAATGTAATGAGAAAAAGAAAAGAAAAAAAAAGCCAAAATACCAGTCATGAATGAAATGTTCATCTCTTTTACAATGAATAAAACAGTAAGTGTGCAACATCACCATATACAGTACAAGGTATTGTAAGCTCCTAGGGCTGTTTCGTTACAATAGTAATACAACACATTACTCTCTCGATGCATTTGGGGCTTGGTGGCGCAGTCAGTGTGTTATTAATCAGAAAGTTAGTAGATTGAGCCCCAGCTCCAGTATAATGACTGACCTTGCGTTCTGACCCCGGCCTAGAAACAAGTAGCTGGGATATGCAAAGAATAAAGAATTTCACTGTGTAGTGATGTATATGTGATGAATAAAGGCTCAAAAAGATATTATTTGTGAATGGTTCATGGATGGCAGAACAGTGGCTTAGTGGTTAGCATTGTCGCCTTGTACCTTCAGGGTACGGGTTCAATTCCCGGCTTGGTTGCATGTTTTTCCCTATGCTTGGAGGGTTTCCTCCAGTGTCCACCCACAGTCCAAAGATATGCAGATTAGGATGTGTGTGTGCCCGGCAATGGATTGGCACCCTGTCCAGGGTGTACCCCGCCTCGTGCCCTAAGTCTCCTGGGATAGGCTCCAGGCCCCCAGTGACCCTGTATACAGGATAAAGCGATATAGACGGTGAGTGAGCGAATGAATGAGTGAGTGAGGTTCACTG
The DNA here is from genome assembly GCA_026413445.1 of Dolichallabes microphthalmus. Classification (NCBI taxonomy): domain Eukaryota; kingdom Metazoa; phylum Chordata; class Actinopteri; order Siluriformes; family Clariidae; genus Dolichallabes; species Dolichallabes microphthalmus. Next base: position 10,706 of record JAOTQY010180625.1, on the reverse strand, counting down.
ATCAGACGACGGCTAAAATCATGCAATTTTAACCTCTAAGCTAATGTGTTAGAATGAAGCAGTAATCCACACGAGGTTGTGTGTTTCGGTGATTTAATCATGCAGAAGGTGTTCTTTTTTTTTTTTTGCTTAATTATTTTTTGGGTATTTCCAATTTTCTCCCCAATTTAGTCGTGGCCAATTCCTCCCCGTCACTAGGCGGCTCCCACATTAAGGTTACCACTACCACTCAGCTGGGAGGGTGACTATCCGAAGACTATCACGTGTTTCCTCCGAACCGTGTGACGTCAGCCGACCGCATCTTTTCGAACTGCTTGCTCGCGCACCATTAGGGGCGGAGTAACACACTCGGAGGAAAGCGCTAGCCGCTCCTTCCGCGTGTGCGAGCTCACAGATGCCCCTCATTGGCTATAGAGCCGTGATTAATGTGGGAGCGCAAGTACCTCTCATCCCTCTGTGCCTCCGGCTGTAAGAGGAAAACAGCATCACCCGGGGTTCGAACCTGCGATCTCCGGATGATAGGGCGAGCGCTTTACTACTGCGCCACTCGGAGGCAAGGGTGTTCATAAGAAAGACGATATAGTCACTATAACACAAGGTTATGGTTTTTTTGTTTATTTGTTTTTGTAAAACAATGACAAAAACAATATAATGTAATGCAAGAATGAGGCTATAGTCACTGCAACACGAGGTCACAAGTTGTTTTTTTTTATAAAACAATGACTAACACAATATGAAGAAATCCAGTGTTCAATAAATAAATAAATAATCTAACTGATTGATATTAATTGCAATAAAGAATCCACATGCCACACGGTGTGGTCTGTTTTCAGGAAGCATTGGTTGCTAAGCAACATGACGAGCAAAGATTAGGGAACACTAAGGACAGAACAATGGATTGAGTATGAATTTTATTGCTTTAAAAGTTATTGGAATGAATTTACTGTATTCTGTTTTGTGTATATTGAGCCTTTTAGAACATCCTGGAACAACATTTCTTCTTTTTTTATATTATAAAACCTAGATTTAGCCCCTCGTCTGTCCCTTACTATACATTCTGCAAGTTTTAGCAGTCTTACTGGAATAATGCTGTTTCTTTTCCCAGTTTGTGATAACTCCTGTTTTATTAGAAATCAGCCATTAGAGGGGCTTTGAGCTGAGCTGGTTGTTTGTTCCATGCTGTTGGGTTTAATTTGCTCCATTACATACAAACCGCATCAGCTGTAAGTCTCCTAATCTAAACTCACTCATTTTCAAACCGTGACTCACCCATGAGCGGAACACTCCTGCTGTCAATCACACAGCCCGGCTCATAATCCCCCCCTTCACCCCCACGCTCCCCCACTCTCTCTCTCTCTATCTGTCAATATGTTCGCGACTGAAATGACTTTCCTCTTTACTGCCGTTAGCAACGCTCACTAATGCTCCTGGAATCCGGGATGATTGCAAAATAGTCACTATGAACCTCACATAAATGCCATTTCCTGTAGCTTGTGTTGCTTGCTGTGATACACACTATTAAAACCTACACCCTGCTGACAGAAAAAGAGGATTTGTGCATGGGTTCGTGGACGTACAGTAGGTAAGATCATATTTGTGGTCGGAAAAACAGTGTGCCGTCTATTGTTCTGATATTCAATATCAAGGCTTTTTGTCATAAGCACTATTCATTTCCTGTTTTTCCAGTTAACAGTCCCTTTCTCTTTCTCTCTCTCTCTGTGACTGTGTGTATGCACCTGCATATACATGAAAGTATAACGATGCTGATAAAGATTATGACATTGTCTCTTCAGCCTCATCCTGGACATTCATGGACACGTTCATGCACACTTACATATCTATATTTAATATTTACACATTTTCATGCATATTTGCACCCCCCCCCCAGTCATTCTTCTTCATTTACACTAAAATTTCTATATTTTCTATATTTTTCTATATTGTACAGAATATTTTTATTTTTATTTTATCCTAGCTAAATTTATTTTCTATTGTATTTCTTTTTATTCATATTCATTTCTTATTAATAAGCTTTTATTTTTAAGGTCACTGGCGGTTGCAAAAGCATTTGAATTTAAATTTGAAAGGTTTTATTTCCATTTTAAGAGTAAGATGACCAACACCCCTAATTATATTAGAATAACTATTTATGTTTTTGTATTTTATATGTATTCGTTTTACCAGGTAAAAAAACCTAGAAGTCTAGATCTACTTGGGTATGTATGTGCTTTAGGTCTCCTCTTAATTTATTACAACAGGAACAACAACAACAACAACAACAATAATAATAATAATAATAATAATAATAATAGTAATAATAATAATCACTCTGTCATGGTCTATACCGCTTTATCCTATAGACAGGGTTCTGGGGGGTTGGAGCCTATCCCAGGAGACTTACAAGGTGGGGTACACCTTGGATGGGGTGCCAATCCATTGTAGGGAACACACACACACATACGGGCATTCACAAACTATGGACAATTTGGGAACGCCAATCAATTTAATCTGCATGTCTTTGGATTGTGGGAGGAAACTGGAGAACCTGGGGGAAACCCACAAAGTAAACATGCAAACTCCATGCACATAGACCCAAGACGGGAATCGAACCTTGCACCTAAAGGTTCAAGGTGACAGTGCAAACCAGTATGCCACTATCTATCTATCGATATTTATTTATTTATTTTATTTATGTATTCATTTTAGCTTAACTAGAGGTAGATCTATTTGGGTTTGAAACAACAACAATAATAATAATAATTATTATAATTATTATTTTACCACAATTAAATCATTTAGATCTCCTATTCAAGTGTGTCCTGGCCAAGACAGGAGGCAACAAGGTTAAAGAGAAACAGAGCAAAAATAACACTGATTAATCCATAACACCATCTCAGTCCTATTCAGAACGCCAACAATGACAACTCACCGACATTCCTCCAGCTTCATTTAATAAAGCTATAAACCGACTCGGAGAAACCGACGACCATAAATTCAGTGGATTTTTGGAAACAATTCCATGCACGAGCAGCTGCACACTTAAAAGCTATTTTTCCATATTTGGTTCTAATCCTAGGTACCGATAACAATATAACTCTCCGTGACTGAAGAATATATAATTGCTTTTAACTAGGGCTGTCAAGCCATTAAATATTTTTAATCTAATTAATTATGTCCTCTGTGATTAATTAATCTAATTTAATCATACATCTTTTTTCCTGTAAAAGTATTAAGAAATATTTAGTTTCAAATGAATTTTCTCTAGTGATCCCTAGTCAGTGCATGTCCATCTTATTTCTGTCATGAAGCTGCTGGATTTTGGACACATTTGCACATTTGACTGGATTTGCTTCTCGGTGGAGACGGTTAAGCTGTGTCAGAGGATGCTATCTGTAAAACCTTCGCAAGCCCCCCGTCCTCTACCATATTTGGTCTACACACAACTGCAATATATTTTGCATCAGAGTTAGTTAGTCAGTCATGCGTAGACTCGTCTGGATGCCTGGACTGGAAGCCTCTTGATGAGGTTGCGCTAGCCTCAGAGACTGTTCTAGCTCGGACCTCAGGGTTCACTGCTGCATGCTTCACATTGAGGTGATATTTCAGGTTAGAAGCACTTTAATAGTATGAAAAATTCCTTACTGCAGAAATTGCAGTGGATGATGCTCTTATCAATAGATCCATCTGCGTTTTTTATTAAACGTAAATTATAAAGTCATTGAGCCAAGTAGCGTCTTTATGGTCTGCCTGCATCACTACTACTTTCAATGATTTCTGTGCAATATAAACATTAAATAAATTACTTTATAAATAAAATAATGCCAGCGCAAAATTCTACAGGAGTCCAAGGAGGATGGATGAGAGACTTACAATCTATTTAAATAAAAGAAAGGTTTTGGCTGTACATTGGTCAGAACTCACTCTTTCAATGATATCCTTACCTTTCATACATTGGAGGACTGGAAACCAGTCTCAGAAAAGTTTCTGTCTGTCTGTAGTATATCTGTACGTCTATCCAGCAAGAATTTGTCGCAGAAAACTGGCTGGACAGAATTTAATGAAACTTTTCCAGTCCTTCGGTATTTGCTTGAAGTCAAACCTGTGGGCGCGTCTTAAATCAACCGCTGGAGAGAATTTAATGAAACTTAGATATCTGCCTGAAGTTTAACCTGCACTATAAGTGAAATCAAAATGTTGAGTAATAGCGGTGTTATAAACAGTTACGTGACGGACCTAACAATCTACTTTAAAATAAGCCACTAATTAGCTACTTGCTCAACGTAAACAAACATCTGCACCAATAGATATTCATAAGAAAAGCTAAACATTATAATATTTTACTGGGATTAATTCATATTATCATCGCTGAAATAACAGCGCTAAAGTGGTATAAGTAAAATTCAAAGCGCTGAATTTTATTTTAAGACAAAACTTCATCTTTATCCGATCTACTTTTTCGATTTCTCATCTGTGATTCTCTCCCAGATTACCAAACAGGCGAGTAAGACAAAGTTCCATCAGTTTCATCTCAGACTGCTGAATGACATCACGCTTTCTGAATATATTACTTTGAGTATACTGTATTACTTGCATATTACAGATTAAATCAAGATGATTTACATGCACTGGTCAGCTATAACATTAACACAGCAAAACATTAACACATTAACATTGATTATCAATTATATAAAAGTAAATTGGTGCCATGGGGACAACATGCTCATCATTGCCTGTGTGGAGCAAAGGCTAGTCTGCCTGGTCTGATCCCACAAAAAAACTAAAACAACACAGCACAAATTTGTGGGCAAAAAAAAAAACCAATGCTGGCCTTGGTAGCAAGGCACCAGAATACCCAATGCGCCACAGCACGGGGCCCAGCAGACAAAGAGTCCAAGGCTGTCAACACAGCCTCCCCAGCTCCCCAGATCCCAATCCAATTCAGCACTAAAACAACCCCAAACCAAGGAGGCACCATCCCATAACCCACAGCATCCAAATGATCCACTTCCAACCTCCTGCTGCCAGACACCACAGAACATCCCTAGAGACCCTGCAGAGCCAAGCACCCGAAAAGGCCAGAGCTGCAGAGCTGGCACAAGGGGAACCCAAATGTTTTACTTAATCACTTACTCACTCAATTACTCACAGGAACACCCTTTGAGCTTGGGGGGAACATGCAAACCCAGACCCAAGAAGGAAGAAGAGTTGGCATATGTTACAGTAAATCTGTGTAAATAAATAATAGTAACGGTCCTTACACTGAACCTTGTGGAATTCCATTTATAGAGCATTGCTGTCTCTCTGGTAAATGATTTTCAAACCAATTCACTTTTCTGCGCTGGCCAATATCAATTATTGTTTTTTTTCCCCAACATTCATGGACTACAGTGTCAAAAGCTTTTGAATGATCAATAAATAATGCAGCTGAACAAAAATCCTTTATCTAAAGATAGAATCAGGTCACATACTGCTTTTGAAGCAGCAGTGATGATGATGATGCAGTGCAATGCCACTTCCGAAAACCAGACAGACAGTTTCAGAGTACACTGTAGATAGCAAGGAAGTCTTTGAGCTGCTCAGGCACTAGTCTTATAGTATCTTGGCAAAACCAGAAATTTTAACAACTGTTAACATTTGTTGAAAGACCTCACCAGATTTTAACGAATGTAGCCAAAAGCAGATTTCCACGATGGAGCTCATTTGTTAATAACAAAACATTAATAATCTAAGTTAACAGAGGTGCAATAAATTTCAGCAGCCAATTCCATAACTATCTGGACCTACTGAATTATTACCCACCAATTACGTAAATGCCTGGCTTACACACTTGTGTATAAGCAATAGCAGTGGAAATCGGATAAGATTCTGAGAAATCACCTATTATATATTTTCAGTATATTTATTAATATATTTAATTAAAGTTAGAGAGGCAATAGAATGCTTATTTCATCCATCAAGCATTGTCATTTTATCTACAAACAGTTCAGGATCAATCACAGTCTTATATGGAAACTCTGAGTATGATTTATTGCCTTGTAATTTTTATAATGTCCCATTTAAATTATGATGCCTTTGATTTTCTTATTGCCAGTGCACATTACTGTATTAAAAACCTAACCAGTCCACACCCAATTTAGACTTCCTTGCCCCAGACCAAGCCAGATTTCACTCACATACTATATATCATGTTAGAATGCTCTGAGGAAAACCAAGCCTTTTACTCAATATTTCTTAAATGGTGTATCCATCCATCCTTCTCAGAACCTCTGTAGTCCAACAAGGGGCCATGGAGCCCAATGGTGACCCTTGTATTTATTCCCATTTTACAACCATGGTTGGACCTCTATGGGCACTGCGGGCAATTTGGGAACGCCAATCAGCCTAATCTGCATTTCTTTGGACTGTGGGAGGAAACCGGAGTACCCGGAGGAAACCCACCAAGCACGGGGAGAACATTCAATCTCCACTCACACAGACCCCGAGGCGGGAATCGAACCCGGACCCTGGAGGTGCAAGACGACAATGCTAACCACCTTAAATGGTACATGTTTATACTCATCTGAGAAAAAAAGTGAAAGCTGATATTAGTTCAAGACTATCCCAATTTATAGCAGCAAGTTTACACAAAATCCCTTGAACAGAAAGTTTCTTGAACAGAAAGAACCATAAAATGCCTTTAAAGGCTAATTATTATGTATGAGGAGCAATCTTTAATATTTGTTAGTCTTTTACTAACTAATATTAATTATTATCTGTTTTAATGAGGAGTGTTCAAGTCAACCTGGGACTTGTGCAGAAATAGAGAACACGGTTATGAGAGTAAAAACTACCTTTATTTCTCTATATAATCCCCTGCTACACTAATGCACTTATCCTTGGATACTTTCAAGGTAGAAAGTTTTCAAAGTATGCTGATGTATGATCAGACTGATTGAGTTATCCCTGAAACGCTGGCCTCCCAGGAACTCCTTTAATGCCTCAAACATGTGGAAATCACTTGGAGCGAAGTCAGGACTGTATAGGTGATGTGGCAATGACCCCTAGCCGAGTTCTTGTCATGTGCAAGAGGTGTTGGTGAATGATTGTGTGTATAGTTCCCTCACACACAGATGCATCTCTTCCACGTTGGTGACACGTTATCTGTCATTTTCAAGGATCAGGCGTTCCAATCGCTGAACGTCCAAGGGAATGACGGCAGGATATCAGCCAGGAACGCCATTCAAGGACATACGGCGTTCTTTAAAATGTTCGCACCATTCAAATGTTTTACTACGATTAAGAGTCTTATCACTGTGCCTAACTGTGCCTAAAATCTTCTTTAAATGTCACTTAGTTTTATGGCTTCCTTCATCAAATCCCAGTTTGACTTGAACACTCCTCGTATATGTAAGCATAGATATTAAAACAAATGAAGATACTTGATGTAGTCCTCCACAAAAAAAGGAACTTAATACGAAACCTATTAAGTTTTTTTTTTTTTTTTTAAGTTTTCAGTATTCCGATTGCAGCCAAGAATTTTCATTTCAGTGCATCACTAAAGGAACTAATCACTCTACCGTCTTTGGGCAATGAACGTATCTGGCCAAACTGATAATGAGGTCATGTGTAATGGGATCCACCAGGTTCCGAAAACTGGCGTAGCGATAAAGGACATCATCCAGGGAGGTTGACTCCATTCCCAGATCCTACAGCAGAAAAAGAAATGAGAGAGAGAGAGAGAGAGAGAGAGAATTGAGCTTTTAATGACTTCCGCAGAACAAAGCCAAGTATAACAATAGGCTTTTACTTTATTTAAGCTTTTCACAGTATGATGCATTTTCCATTTCATTTTGGATTTTGTTTTCCTGAGAAAAACGGGATTATATGTATGAATACACTATGTGTAGCCTATATATAAACATTTACCCAATGTGATGCTTAATCGTTTGGCAGAATTATTACAGTGCCTTGCAAAAGTATTCATAACCACAAACATAACTGTAAAACAATCACATAATTGTGAAGTGAAAGGAAAAAAATAGAATGTCAATTTATACCCTGAATACAGGATAAAGCGGTATAGAAGATGAGTGAGTGAATAATTACATAAATCAGACCACGTACAATATATTTTTACAAAAATACAAATACTAAAATATACAAATGCAAAAATATTCAGCGTAAAACTCCATTTGAAAGTGAAAATGAGACGCTCCTGGAAACTGAAAATCGAACTGAAGTCAGTTAACCTTTCCATCCATCGGGTTTCAGCCAAGCGTTTCTCTCTTACTAGACAATCGTGACATGTTTCATGAGTATTACAGCACGACAGCTTCCTGTCACTCTACAAAAAAAAGCTAATTCTTTCTACTGTTCGGCAAATAAACAAATCTAAATGTAAATTCAATCGACTTGACCCCGGGGCACTGTTATCTACATGGCAATGAGACACGTAAAAGAACCAGCTATTACAGATTCTCAGCACATCACTCAGTGCCTTGGCTCGGTGATCAATTACTATTTATAAAAAGAAAAACATGACAGGAAGGTGTGAGAATAGAAAGAATACATAGAAAAAAACCCTTTCAGTTATATTTAGTGATACAGATAACCAATACATAATAGGCATCCATGGAGCAACATTATTACTTATCTTCCTTTCAAACGAAAACCTTTTATTATTAGGAAAATAATTCACCAAGGCATCTCAGTTCTTACAACTTACATGGGCTAACAGACCAAAATATCACCGAACTGCACAAGTAGAATGACACAAGTACTAAAATCCCCCACTGAGAATTCATAACGTAATACATATGGGGGGTTTAAAAGGTGCCTGGGAGCTGGCCTTGATCCCTTTCCTATAGCATTATTAGGATCCTTTACCATCCTCTGTGCTTACAGGAATGCTCCAGCATTTTAATTTTTATGTACAAGGACAGTGTTATATCGATGAGGTGTGCCATACGTATGACCGACTGGTTTAAGGGGGAAGTAGGAATGCACCAGGGATCGGCTCTTAGCCCCTTCCTGTTTGCAGTGGTGATGGACAGATGGGGTTAGACAAGGGTCCACATGGACTATGGAAGTTTGCAGATGATATTGTAAACTGCAGCAAGAGTAGGAAGCAGGTTGAGATGAATCTAGAGAGGTTGAGGGATGGAGGACACTGGAGAGAAAAGGCATGAAGGAGCAAGACGGGGTACATGTGTGTAAATGGGTGGAGGAAAGGTGCAGTTGAAGGGAGTGAAGGTAGGGCAGGTATATTGTAGGAGTTTAATTTATTTAGGGTCAACTGACCAAAGCAATGGGGGTGTGGTCGAGAAGTGAAGAAGAGAGTGCAGGCAGGGTGGAACGGGTGGCGAAGAGGAGCAGGAGTGATTTGTGATACAAAGGTATGGGCAGGAATGAAAGGGAAAGTTTACAGGACCAGCAGCGTTGTATGGTTTGGTGACGTTAACAGTGACCGAAAGACAGGAAGCAGAGCTGGAGGTGGCAGAGCTGAAGATGCTGCGATTTACATTGGGAGAGACAAAAATGGACAGGATTAGGAATGAGTACATTAGAGGGACTATGCACGTAGGAGACAAAGTTAGAGAAGCCAGATTAAGATGATTTGGAGATGTGCAGATGAGGGATGAGAGGTATCTCAGGAGGAGAATGTTAGCGATGAAGGAAAGCCCGAGGGAAGGACATGGTAAGGGAGGACGTGCAGAAGGTTGGAATGACAAAGACAGAGTTAGATGAGGCAGGAATACACCTTTAATGGTACTCCACCATCCATGCATGCAAAATTATTCACTTGTTCACACTTTTTTGCTTCCAGGGCACCTATACTCCACATTTCCACCTGTATGACTGGGTCAAAGGAAGCCTGAAAATGATACAGAGACCTGGATGAGGAGAACAAGTAAACATAGACAGAGCGACACCCTGAAGCAGTGAGGAAGCATTGCCACCTGCTTTGTTACAGCTACTTAAAACCCAAGTGGCACAGATCTGTGCTGGCAACACAGCATCGGTCAGTGACGATAAAAAAAAAAAAAAAAAAGGTATGTGTGCTTATATATAGAAGCTGAAAACTCTGGAGTGTTCCTCTACTGATTGACAGAAAGCACAGTCAAGATCAGCAGCAGCAAAAAGCTAAATGGTATTGTCTCACCAGACAATTCCACTTCTGCTGAGCTCATTCGATCGTCTACGCTCTCACTGATGGGTATAAGCTGTAGTAGGGCCGTCTTTCCGTCCTCAAACTCCCTACTGGAAATCCTCTTACTCCTACACTCTCTTTCTGATCCCTCCATCATAGTCTGCAAGATCTAGAGCATAAAAGTGTCTACACAGCAAAGCAATAAATCGTTCAATTGCATCAGCATTACAGGACGGTCCAGCCACTGGCCATCGATCTCGACAGCTGAAATGGGGGTGAAGTGTGTGTGCATCCTCCAGCACATGGTGCAGGCAGAGAAACTACACTGCTGGTATGTAGGTGGACTTGAAGCAGAAGCCCCATGGAGCGAGTGGGACTTCCACAGAAACGTCTTTATGATTTCCATGACTGTCATTGACCTTGACTGTTCATGATAGGGTGCTTGAGCCTGCGATGTGTACCACACATCGCTGACCAAGACCATTCCCACTTTCACTCAATACGTGGATTGTCACACTAGGGGGGAGAAGACACTAGACCTGCTGTATGCTAATGTTAAAGGTGCTTACAGTGCTGC
>JAOTQY010180568.1:0-11590 GCA_026413445.1 Dolichallabes microphthalmus | reverse complement strand
GGGTCGCGGGGGGCCTGGAGCCTATCCCAGGAGGCTTAGGGCACAAGGCAGGGTACACTCTGGACAGGGTGCCAATCTATCACAGGGCACACACACACACACATACACACACTCACACACCCATTCATTGCCTCAGTCAGTAATTGCATATTTACAGACTTACCTATACAGGAGGATAAACTGGCTTGTTGTAATGTGAAACATTGTATACTGTAATTCACAATGCTGCTGATACTCACTGTCTCCTGTATAGTAAACTTCAGCTCCTTGGCTTCACCCGGCTTGCAGTACAACCCTTTCATCCTGGATTTCTAGCAAAAGTTTAAAAAGCTTCAGTGAGAAACAACACTTAATCCAACAGTTGATCACATGATCTGCCCATTATTATTATTATTATTATTATTACATCCTATATAATAACGCATGATCCAGCGATATTCCAAACAAATTACTTAAAGAGAAATTTTCAGCTGGAAAAGTGATGCTTACAGTTTTCTGGGATTCTCAAGGGTATTCTACAAAGTAATTGGAACATTATCAGGAACAAATAAAAAAGGTTAAAAAATAAATAGTGCTCATTACAGTGAGACGCTTATTGAAGAGCTGAAGCCTAAACTTCGGATTAAACACAGAGGACCGCTATCCGAGGGCGTTGTGATCTAGCATGACGATGCACGTCTGCCCACACTGTCGACACTCTGCAAAAAGCTTGGTTTTGAGGTGTTAAAGCATCCTCCCTATAGTCCTGATCCTTCTGGTGAAGAAGTGGAGACAGCAATGCATTCATGACTCACAGCTCAGCCTTAATCATTTGAAATTAGGGAATATGAAAGTTTGTTGAAACCTCACTCTCGTATTCATTTACCCATCTACTGTAGGAACCTCTGTAGTTCACAACCAGAGATGGAAAAATGCTGTTTAAACATCTAGTCCATGAGAGAATTATCACCAAGACGTGAGAGAAGAGGTGCAAGAGTCGAATTAGTTTATTTCTGTTATTTATTCCCATTTTACACACACACATCATGGACAATTTCTATCCATCCATGAACCACTGTAGGTCATGGAGACAATCATGACCATTGATTCCCAATTTGTACCTCCTCCAGTCAACCTTCATCCATCATGCACACAGACCCAATGCAGGAGTGGATCGATGCCAGGACTTGGAGGTGCAAAAGGAGACAGTACTAACCCCTAACCCACCATGAGCAATCTAGGGATGCCTAATATTTATATGTTTGTAATGTGGGAGGAAACTGGAGTACCCAGAGGGAACCCATCAAATATGGGGAGAACCTGAAAACACCATGCACTCAGACCAGATATGGGATTCGAACCCGGACCCTGGAACACCTGAAGCGACCACACTAATCACTAATACACTGTACCACCTTGTATAAAATAATGATATAGCGCCTATATAGTGCACTAGAGACTACTAAAGCATGCATTTGTGATACAGCCTCAACTGTTAAATCGCCAAATAAACGATTTAATGTAAAAGTGTCAAAGCAAATCAATGTACCAACATTTACATCACTGGTGAATCGGCTTTATTTACGAAACAACACAAAAACAAAAGCGTTTAAATAAAATAAAAAAAAAAACCTCAGCCGTACCTTTGTTATGGTAAGATAAGTACTGTAGTAGGTACCGCTCTCTCTCTTCCTGGGTGGCGATGAGGAAAATTATGACGTCATTATCTCGCGAGTTCTCGCGATATTTGAGAAATTCCATTATTGCGTAGTGAAGCCATCCGGCGGCTGCAGGGCAGAGAGAGAGAGAGGGGGGAGCGAAGGGGAGAAGAAATAGACATATTTCATCAGTTACAAGGATTTCCTTTCATTCGCGGCGGGTTTTTCTTGCTTCACTCCCTTCACCGGGAGGTTATAGAAGATGGAAAAGGAACGATGAGGTAAGAGAAATATCCGCTCTCGGGTCGTGTATCCGGTATTTTATTTATTTATTTTTCTCCTTGACGAGCGCCTTAGCTACCGTGGCTAACTCCCGAGGAGGAAAAATCTCCGTAGCGGCGCTCGCGCTGCGTTACGCCACGTTAGGTACGCTACGCACGGATCCGGATTAGCACTGCGTACCGAGGGAGGATCAGTGCTCGGTATATCTTAAAGGGTGTTATATAAATCAACGAAATAACGAGTGTTGTCTTAGTTCAAACGAATGCATTCCCAAATGGATCATTCGGTCGTGTGAGGCATCATTTCTTTCATTTGAGTATGCAAAGTGAGCAAAGCTGCTAACCCTAGCTAAGAGCTTTGTGTGTATATATTAGTATTTTTCCTGCATCGTCATCAGATTTTAGTCATCATGAAAATGAGATGTTTGCTTGTGCTGTATTGTTTTAAAGCTAGCTGTTGTATGACCTTAGCTGGGATTCCTCTACCTAGCCTGTAGCTACTGTAGCTAATACACCACATCTAACTACATTTTAATCTAATCTACGGCCATGCTCAGTCACTCCAGTGCATGCTGTGAATAAGTACTCTGTGGGTGTGGGTGTGTGTGTGTGTGTGTGAAGCGTGCAGATGACCAGGAGAGAGAGAGGGAGAGTGTGTGTGATAGTATTTTACTGAATGAAAGTTAGTTAGTGCAGAATGTCATGAACTCAGTCATGACAGGATGCTGTTTAAACAACTAGTCCATGAGAGAATTATCACCAAGATGTGAGAGAAGAGGCGCAAGAGTCGAATTAGTTTATTTCTGTTTAACGCAAGTAACAATATGTTAAAGTCTCTTAAAAAAAATCTGATTTGGCATGCTTGGCGGGTTTCCTCTGGTTACTTTGGTTTCCTCCCACAGTCCAAAGACATGCATTTAGGTTAATAGGCGTTTCCAAATTGCCCCCAGTCAGTTTGTGTGTGTGTGTGAGCCCTGTGATGGATTGGCACCCTGTCCACCCGCCTTGTGCCCTAACTATCTTGAAATCGTCTCCAAGCTTCCCACGACCCTGTATACAGGATAAACTCTATATATCTTTACATTCACATGCATGCCATTTGGCAGCCGCCTTAATCCACAGCGACTTAGTTTTTTTCTCATTATACATCTGATCACTTGAGGGTTAACGGTGGTGCTCAAGTGGTGCTGGAGTTTGAATCTGGACCTTCAGATCAGTTGTTCAACTGAGTAACCCCTACCTAGGTATAGAAGATAAATATAAACAGACTGGTTTAGCAATGCTGAAGATCCCTGTGAGAAACATTGTGAAAACAGGTGACGGAAGGATTAAAAAAAAAAAGTTTAAATGTTGACCCTAATTTAGAGAGAGGGTGAAAAACAATACTTACTTAATTAATCTTTTAAAATCTAGTTTGCATTTTGTCTCAGGCTGAGGTTGGGTGTGTGGCTGCATGGTGATGCATGCAAAACACTTGTTGTTATATTTTGGAACTTTTAGAAATATAGTAGTTTATTTGTTCATTCATAAATTTTTTATACCGCTTATCCTGTACAAGGTCACAGGAGGCCTGGAGCTTATCGAAGCGAGAATCGAACCCTGAATATAAGATTGTTGAACGTGTCTCAGAACTAATGTTGTGACTTGCAGCGATTCTGATAGGCTACTGACTTTGGATGAGTCCAAAGAAAAAAGTCGAGTTGGGTTGGTCTGGTTCCGTTCAAACTCCTGTTGTTAGTTTTATGGTCACCCTGGTTTAATGATCAGTTAAAGTGGAGTAAACAAAGACAGAAGGTTTTCAGTGCATTCGCATCCCCTGTCCCGAGAAACAGGTCACTGTATTACGGTATCATAAGAAATCTTTAAATGATTAAACTAAATCTTTTTTTTTTATTGTGTCTTTGTGCTTACCACACAATGTGGTTAGTTTTAATTCAAAGGCTAGTCCAGAGGGTAGGGTGCTATAAAAATTTAAAACAGTGGAAACTGGAACAAAAGCAATGAGAACCAGCGGAGTCAGGAACTCGGGTTCAGTAAAATATTGTAGAGGTGGATGATGATGATGAAGATGATGGTGATAACCAGGAAAGTGTCTTAATCAGCAGTGAGGTACAGTAGGTGTCTGATCATTCAATGTGACTCACTTTGACACTATAACAAGCCTCCGTCTGATCATGGAGGTGTTACAGCTCGATGGTTTGATTTGATGATACAGTGACTCATGGAGAAAATATCAACCTGAAACAGAAGCATCGTCTGTTAAAGATGTTTCACACTGTAAAGGACATCCAGAATTATTAGTTCTGTTTTCATTCATTCATCAGTCAGTAACTCTTTCCCATAGTCAAGGTCACCCGGATAACAAACGATGCAAATACACAATACACAATCCTTAACATCCTTAAAACTTATGTGAACCTAAATAAACAAATCAAACCGAGTTCAGATCAAACACAGTACCCTTGGACTTTGAACGCATCACATCACACTGACCTGTCAGTTCTTTTTCAATCAGGTCTTTGAGTATCGGTTGATGATCACCACTGACATGGACTGACTGACATTGCAGAAGTGTGCTGTATTCACTGTCATGGTATTTGTCACCGTGATAATCACGGCAGATATTTTGACTGGAAAGCAAATCCAGTCCTGTAAAATTCCAGCTAGTGTCATTGTAAGAATGATGCTCTGTTTCTCGAGCTTATTTATTACGTTTATTTTATAGCCAGCTAGTTCATTCTTAAATAAATACAGTAGTTAACAGACTTGTTGTTATTATGTTACAACATCTCTGAATTTATTCCAGAGTGTGATTGTGGTGATCAGGTCAGTAATACATAGTAAAAGGGGGTGTAATACACAAACATCATGCTTGAATACTGGACCTCAGGTTTAAAGGCACTGTTCTATACGAACCTTGGTTTTGAGGGCAAAGTTCAATTCACAGTTTGGATTTGAGGCCCCTGTTCGATACGCGCCTCGGGTTTTGAGGGCCCGGTTCAGTATGTTTTTTTTCCATACAGTGAAGTGGAAAAAATTTACTGGTGTGTTTCATGACATGAAATGCCACTGCAACAGAAGTAAAACTACTTGACTTTAAATGAGTTCTGCCGTATATACAACTATTAGCTTTAGTCACCACACAGATATATTTGTTTGTTAAACCTAAAACACTGATTGTACAGTTTGCTGTTTAAGAGAGAAACGAGTCATAATTCAACTGATTTAGCTGCCTAGCATGTTGCTCATAAAACGTGTCCAGATTCCCACTTCATCTGTTAAACACACTGAATTCGGAAACGATGTGATTCTGCCCGACGAGTCATAGCTTGGGATGTAATGCTGAATTAAATCCTGTAATAATTCCATGTCTCTCAAGTGATATTTGACACGTCCTCAGTCACCTGTTCCATTAATACGTATTCACGTGTATTCACTCGGATCACAGCACACACACCAAGCCAAACGTCCTGCACTGAACGGTACGAATACACATATCGAGTTACACCCCCAATAGTTAGCAAACATGGCAGCTAATCAGTTACAAATATTAAATTACTATGTGAATCTAAGGTGGGTTGTGTAGCGCAGTAACCATACAGGAGTCAATCTCTTGGTAAATTTAATACACAAACGTCTATTGCTTGTCATATATGTATAAATGCGTGTGTGTATGTATATGTATATATATATCTCCACCAGTTGATTTTTGTTTTTCAGTTAAAACTTTTAAACATTTGTTTATGTCATATATTTGAATTTGAACGGAAAACAGTTAATACATTTAATCTTTAACCAAAATGACACTGTGGCTGTTTTAGCCGTTGCTGCAGATCAATAACCCGTGTTTTTGACCTTGCGTTCATCTCTGCATGTTGTAAGACACCATGATAAACGATGATGCAAATAAAATTCTTCACTTTCCAGTCCTGTGCTCAAAATCCTCACATTCAGCTGCTGAAATGTATTTTGAAACAAGACATCAAGTTTCATTGTGGCAACCTCCGGCCCCAACTCCTCTGTCATTTAACTACTAATATATTAGTGTAGTGTTATTAGCATGAACTCTGTGCAGGCTAAAAACTATTCAGCACACGCTGAGTCGAAGATTGTGTCAAGAGCACGGTGTTGATTGTTTATTGAGCAATATTTTTATTCATGTCAAAAACAACATGAAACATTACTTTTAGGGACGGCAATCACCAGTCGACTCCCGATACGACGCCACGACACTCGAGTGAATAGACCCACTTTGAATATACCTGGAGAAGCTGGCATGGTGTTAAATAAAGAAAGAAAAGAAATATTGTGGTTCTGTAAGTATCAAGATTTTATAAATTACAGTTTCAGGACCTTGAACCATTTAAATATTAAAGAAAATTTCCAACCGTAGCTTTATAAAACAAGAGTTTAATAAGAGTGACTTGAACATGAGTACTTAATTAAATGTAGACATTTCCTTATATCACTAGTTTTCTCAGTTAAAAACCAAGGGCAGTATCTAAACAATACAAACTAAACTCAAATACAAGAGTTTAACATTTTACTTCCAATTAAATAAAAAAAGCTAAATTTTTACTGAGCAGCACTTATCTCTGTCATCCCCCATTATTATAATTTCTAAACAAACTTGGCAAATGATTTACTCCTTCCACATGGGATTAGATTGTAGAAATAGTTTAGAGTGTACCGCCTGTAGGATTATAAAGAAACGTTTGTTTTACCTTATCGAAACCTCCAAAGTCTTGAGCGCGTGTTAATGTAACGCGCAAGTTTGGAGATGAATTAGCGCTCATGGTGTTTTTGAGACTGGTGTAAGCTGGTGTAACACTACAAGCTTAATGCAAACCACTATGTTGTGAAAAATTATTTAAAAAATTAGCAGAAAAAGTTATTTTGCTGTGTATAAAGATGTTTTTATAACACGCAGTGTATGGGTTTGTTAATAAACTGGCAGGAAAATCTTAGTGTTGCATTGTTAAATAAATAAAAATGATTCTTTTATTTTGAAAATAAAACATGTCCATGAAAAATGCTATTAATAACTCATTAATAAATAAATAAAATTTAAATGGGTGGCAAGTTGATGTGTTTTAAGAAGAGGAAAAACACTCAAGGAACACATTAGCTTGTAGTTGATTAGTTTCCAGTGTCAGAATGCTTTATGCTTTATACATAATGTCCAGCCCTGATTGATTAGTATTAGACTGAAAGGCACTTAAATAAAAACAAAAAGTCATTCAGCTTGTGCACTAACACACACGGAGTGTGAAACCGTGACATCGTAAACAGTCTGTTAGATTAAAGATCTTTTTTCACGATGGTGAGACTTCTGTCTGAGATTGTAACCCCAGGGAGAGCTGTTTGCTCAGTGTCCCGGGTCTTTGTTGTGTCCTTATCTCTTACAGTCTTGTTCTGTTCTCATCTCATTCCCACCCCCCTGCTCATCCCAGGCAATATTTAGCATTGCTGTGGTCTGGAGGACCAGATAAAACAGCTCTGTTTAGGTGCGACGGATATCAGGGCTGTTGTGGGGGATGCAGGGTCTTTGTCTTCGTTCCTCAGTGCTCACTTACCCTCCCAATGAAGCGTTTCCAGAGAGCAGACTAATATCTCTGCTTGTTGCGCACCAGTCTGAGAAGGAAAAAAAAAACTGCTTTTCTCTCTTTAATAAGCTGCGAGTTTCAGTACGCAGCCCCTCGCAACCTTGCATTCATCTTCACACGTTCAAGTGTGTGTGTGCATTCAGCGGTGACCATAACCTTGCTGTAATGTTGTGCACAGGCAGACTCATGTCCTCATTAGGACATTCACACAGTACAGATAGTTAATGTTTATATTGCTGCTACAGCAGAGAGGCGTCTGTGCTTATGAAAGAATTTATACCCTTGACGAAGTGGAAGTGATACTGATTATATATCAGAGGAAGCAAATAGCAAAAGTGTTGATTCTGCCCTTAAGCAGTGACCCTGACATATGAGGAAAAAAGTATGTTGATATCTGAGAATCTCATCCACATGAGTCTTCCTAAAATGCTGCCACAAAGTTGGAGCACACAGCTGAGTTGAATGTCTTCCTATGCTGTAGCAGTAATATTTCCCCCACTGTAACTAAGGATTTTCCCACATTAAGGCCCCGGGATCGGTTTCTGAGAACACTTGACCCCCAAAATCTGCTTCATTTTGATCAGTGACAACACGATCATTCCGATCTCGGGAACCGTGTCGAAGTAGATCAGTGCCGCCAGTCTCCATCATAATAACCATGTGCTTGTAGGATGCACTGATCTCATCCTCCGACTTACACAGCCATAGATGATGATAATGTAGGAAAGCATGCCAGGGAGGTACTCTTGACGTTTGCCTCAAAATATCAGTCATATTAGGTATAGCGCGAAGGGTAACTTCCTTGGTCTTTTCTTCTCTTGTGTTTAACGGTGGCTCACAAACCAACTAGGTTCGTACTGCCACCTTCTGTATCGGAGAGTGTAAAAAATATTATTCGCTTCTCTGCAGTCGTTTATGTATATAATGCTTAGTTGTTAGAGTGTGTGTTTACATTTGGTCAGGAGACCTGACTGCTCTTTAGTAATCCATCTAGGACCATCTCCAGAACGTTGGACCATCTCCAGAACGAGATATAGATATTTATCGAATGCTAATTGCTCAAGGTCACCTTGTCCTTCTTGCTCAGCTCTAGATGTGGAGTTTAAGGGTGTTTATACATTAGGTCGTAGGATTGTTTCTGAGAATGCTTGACCGCAATGTCTGCTTCATTCCGGTCAGTGAGAACACAAACGTTACCGTGCCTGCTGGAAAAGGTGGTCTCGAGCACATTACAGCGTACTCAGGAACAGATCAAATCAGATGTGTAAGGCAGTCGTACCTGAGAATGGACGTACCTCTCTGTGTAGACGTCTACTTTAGATGTTATCAGTCTCCTTCGTCTCCTCCGAAATCAGTTATCATCCTTTGACAAACACAGCCGTAGCTGAGAAAGTAGGAAGGCATGACAGCACGTTACTCTTGACATTTCCAAAAATAATAGGCATAGCGCAAGGGTTAACTTCCTTGTTCTCTTCTTCTCTTGTGTTCAGAACTTACTCACAGACCAAGCAGGTGTATACTTGCCACCCCCTGTACTCTACCAAGGAAACATAATGGGGGAATGAGGTGGGGGTAGCAATCATTCCTGGGCATGGTACTAATCAATCATGCCTAATATGAAAACGATTTAAATGATCTATTCATGGGAATGATTCACGAAGAATGCCCAGACTGTTTCAAGATGACAGAAAGGCAGCCTTTCAGTCTGAGTGAACAGCGTATCAGTCAGTCTTTTCAGGTGGATTGACTACAAGACTTTCACTTCTGTCAGCTAAGAACAGGAAGCTGAGTTAAGAAAGCACAAAATCACTAGAACTACACAACTGAAGAATGAATTCCTAAAGTCAGCTGTTAGAGAAGTGTACCGCTGATCAATCAGGACCCGTGAGGCAAGCTGCTGTTATCTGAGCGTTTGTGCCAAACGTTCTATGTAAAAACATGTACTAAAGTGATCGGGTAGTTACAGCCTTATACTGTCTGACCCTCTACTGCACCGTTATTAAGCTAAAAATAGCGCTCATCAAACAGCAAGTAAGAACTCTGAGAGCGCGGGGAGTCACCAGCAGCGTACATGTACTGCCGAATAGTGTCGGCTTATAAGTATTAACACGCTGCTAACGTTTAATCACTGCTCCTCATATTTAAGCTACCTGAGCAGCAAAGAAAAAGCGTTCATCATGTGCCTGGATTAAACGCCTCACAAAACATGTTCAATAGTCTAATCTGTTCTAATTGTGACCACGGTTCTAAACAGTCTTGACATTCTTGTATCCGACAGCTGTTTGCACCTTAAACCTTATCCTTATTCTTGATCTCTGCTCCGCTGTGTGTCTTGATAAACACCCTTCCTGTCTCTTTGTAAGTGGTGTTTGCTGAATTATCTTATGTACAGACAAGTCTCTTTACAGCAGTCCACAGCAGTAGCTGTAATAGTAGCTTGTTAGTTCCTCAAAGCTGGGTGTTTGGCCCGCTGCTGTTCTTTATTTATATGCTGCTTGTGGGTGATGTTACATTTATCACTCTCCGGTTATACTACTGTCATGATGGTACCTACATTTACACTACATGCAATTCTTATTAAGGGTTTTAACCTTGGCCTAAGGTATCAGTTGAATTATTTTTATAGAATCATAAGGGAGTTAAAACCAGTACAAGTTTTTTTTATTTTTTTTTATTTGTGTCTCATTGCTTCAAATGCCCACTTTTTTAATGGGGTTTTACACTTCCCACCTAATTATTCTGCTCCTTACCTTCAAAAGTGTCTGTGTGTACATGTGTTTGTGTGTTTCTATGTGCAGAGCATGTAGCTGTAGGTGATGAATCTCAACATGAAAGATGTCAAAACGCCAATAAATTAGCGATCATGTCTGGCTGTGACTTCCAGCTGCATAATTATCTCCTGCTGGTTAGACAGTTCCAATCTTTTATGTTTCATTTTAAGGAAGATGAAGGGGTGGGGGGGAGGACACGCCAGCTTAATATCCTCTCTCTCTGGGAAAACTCCCTGCACTTCAATCAGAGCACAACAGCCCCTAAAGATGCTGGAAATTAGAGCAGTGCTGTCCCACGCCCTCGGCAACATCCGAGTAAACATGGTTGACCGGCTGTCTTAGCAAACTGAGACACTCTTTAATGTCTTATTCAGCAGACCTGCCAAACCTTACTGCATTCAACATATCTCAAAAGCGTAAAGTACTTTTTTTTTTTTTTTTTTTGTATGCTAAACTCCTCAAAACATTAGGGCCTCTGGATCGTTTCCCAAAGTCTGGTTCATTTTGATCAGTGAGAACACAATCATTCAGCGCTCAGGTAAACTCTCGGGTACAGGTTGAATCAGATATGGAAGCACCTGAGAACTGAAGTAGATCGCTGTTTAGATGTGAACTCATCAGTGCTGTCTGTCTCTTTTGAAATCTGTGTGTCTCTGACCCACACAGCCATAGCTGATGACGTAGGAAGATACGTCAGAGCATTACTCTTGACTTTGTTTCCAAAATATCAATAATATTAGGCTTAGCACGAAAGTTAACTTCCTTGTTCCTGCTGTATCTGAGAGTGTATGAGAGAGCAACAATCTAAATCAGTTGCGCCTAATGTAAATACGCCCAGATTGACAAGCACAATTGGTTATATGATGGATCTGTATATACTGTACAGTGTGAATTTAATTTAATGGTACAAAACATGGAGCAGATTGCCCCGAGTTCCCAAATTGGAATTTTTCGAGTTGAGGACGTAATGTTCTTTGTTTACTTTTTTTTTTTTTTCTTGGAGAATTTTTGGAAATTACATGTTTCAAACTCTAGTTGAATACAGAACTTCATCTCCTTTCTGGTCTTATATCAGCACGCTGTGTGCTGTCTATGGGCAGACAGAGATCCCAGAGGCAGCGTTTCGAGAAGGAGGGACTCTCCGGCTACACGGCGCTGCACGCTTTAGAAGCCATTTTCGCTCTATGCTCCGGTTTTTCTCACATTTTTGACCGCAAATTCTCACATTTTTAGAGCCAGCCAATCGGTCGGCATGCTCGATCATCGCTGATGGGTTCGAGTACTCGATTAATCGA
>JAOTQY010180560.1:0-11590 GCA_026413445.1 Dolichallabes microphthalmus | reverse complement strand
CCCCCTGCTTAAGCCAGTACATGTCCAGGCCCGTCTGAAGTTTGCTAGAGAGCATTTGGATGATCCAGAAGAGGATTAGGAGAATGTCATATTGTCAGATGAAACCAAAATAGAACTTTTTGGTAAAAAAAACTTGTCGTGTTTGGAGGAGAAAGAATGTTGAGTTGCATCCAAAGAACACCATACCTACTGTACTGTGAAGCATGGGGGTGGAAGCATCATGCTTTGGGGTTGTTTTTCTGCAAAGGGACCAGGACCTGTGTAAAGGAAAGAATGAATGGGGCCATGTATCATGAGATTTTGAGTGAAAACCTTCATCCATCAGCAAGGGCGCTGAAGAAACATGGCTGGGTCCCAAACACACCGCCCAGGCAACGAAGGAGTGGCTTTGTAAGGAGCATTTCAAGGTCCTGGAGTGGCCTAAGGAGCATTCTCCAGATCTCAACCCCATAGAAAAGTCTGTGTTACCCAGCAACAGCCCCAAAACCTCACTGGTGTAGAGGAGATCTGCATGGAGGAATGGGACAAAATACCCGCAATAGTGTGTGAAAACCTTGTGAAGACTTACAGAAAACATTTGACCTCGGTCATTGCCAACAAAGGGTATATAGCAAAGTATTAAGATGAAATTTTGTTATTGACCAAATACTTATTTTCCACCATAATTCGCAAATAAATTCTTTTAAAATCCTACAATGTGATTTTCTGGATTTTTTTTCTTATTTTATCTCTCATACTTGAGATATACCTATGATGAAAATTACAGGCCCCTCTCATCTTTTTAAGTGGGAGAACTTGCACAATTGGTGGCTGACAATATTTTTTTGCCCCACTATATGTGATGACAGGATTGGGACTAAACAGTTAAGTGGTCATAAGAAAATCACTTGTAAAAATGTCATGTGCTCTGATGAGTTCAGACTGAGCACATTCCAGAGCAATGGGAGAAACGCATCCATCACGCATAGAGTGGCCACTGTACAATTCTCTGCAGGGCGGTGTTACGATCTGGGCTTGCTCAGTTAGTCAGGCCTAGGCTCAGCAATGTCATGTGGCAATAAAATGAGTCAGCTGATGACCTAAATCTACTGAATGACCAAATGATCACATCAAAGGATGTATTCTTCCCTGATGGAAGGGCATATTCCAAGTCACAAATTTTAAAAAGATTCGTTTTTGACCAACGCATCATGCACATGCTCTTCTTAAAGCTGAAAATGTTCAACAAAATATTCTAGTGTTTCTCTTTTTCTTTTTTTTACAGACAGATAAAATAGCAAAGGTACGTTTCAAATGGCATTGTTTTGCATAGCAATTGGACTGTAATGATCATAAAAGCAAGGTCAACAAAATCATCATTACAACTCCAAATTTGGCCACCAGCTGCTAAGATGAAAAACCAAATTACCCAGTTGGGATCATGTATATTTCCTTTTCTGTTTCAATTATCTATTATTCAATTAGCTACACTGGGAGAATACAGAAATCACTGTGACGACCGATAACCTTACAGGAGGAGAAAAAAAAAATGTGTAAATATATCTCTTATTACGTAACTGTTAATCATATTTAGTGGAACTGATATTTTATTTCTTATGTATATAAATGCTATGGTGGTAGATTTTCCCATAAATAATTAAATGATGTATTTTGATCAATGCCACACACTCGAAAGCATCCAAGCAAAATGGACGAGCAGTAATGAATTCCAGACTACACTCCTGTCTCATGTTAGCAGGCATGATGTGGGGAGACATGAATAATTTGGTGGGAATTGAAAACCAATAAACTGGGAGAAATTTTCATTTCCTTTGCTAAGTAATCATTAGCAAGGTTGCAGAGCCTCTCAAGAAACCCAGTTGCAATGTATTCACACTCTCATTCACAACTGGGAGCGATTTACATATAATTCACATACAAGCATTTTCTGAAAGATGAGGAAATTGAAGAATCTGGAGTTCAGAAACAAATCCAGGGCCATGGAGGCACCAGATCTACTTGCTGAATCCTTAAAACTCAAGCAGCACAGATATATGCCGGCAACACAGCATAGGTCAATGATAATATAAATAAATAAATAAATAAATAATTATCCAAAAAAATTTATACAATACGCACTTCAGGAAACAAAAAACTTGTGTCGGTGTAGTAGTGTCGCCTGCACCTCCAGAGTCCGGGTTCAATTCGCGTCTCTGTGTGCATGCAGTTTGTATGTTCTCCCCACTCTTGTTGGGTTTCCTCCGGGTACTCCAGTTTTCTCCCACAGTCCAAAGACATGAAGATTAGGCTAATGGGTGTTCCCAAATTCCCCGTAGTGTGTGTGCCCTGCGACGGATTGGCACCCTGTCCAGGGTGCACCCCGCCTTGTGCCCCTAGTCTCCTGGGATCGGCACCAGGTCCCTCCGCGACTCTGAATACAGGATAAAGCGGTATAGACAGTGAGTGAGAGTGAGTAATATAATACACATCATATTATTTTTCACAGTTGAACACACTCTCCTTTAACATTCCCCACAAGTAGGCATCAGGTGGTGTAAGATTGGGGGACTGGGGTGGGTATGTGAAGGGATTGCTCTGCCACCTTTTTCAAACTCACAACCATTCACAACCACTTCCGTATGAGTGGAAATAATACCCAACTATAAATACTTTTCCTGGGCCTATTAAAAAAACAGCAAAACAAAAAATGGCTAAATGTTTTAAGACCTACAAGATGCCATTTTTGTAAAAGTCTCAGCACTGCTATACTTTTCTAAAAAAAATAAATATAAGAGTTGCTTTTTTGGTTCAGTAGCCTCAAAAGGAACGGAACACGCCTGGATTGTCCTATCCTGACGGAAGCAGGATGTATTTTAGCATTGTCACACCGGACAGGGCATTTAGTCAAAAGGATGTAAGAATGTTCATGAGAACACTGAAACACATCCAAGATCCCCCATCCTGCGTCCTTTGATCAGCTCTGTGGGCCAGAAGTAGATATTGTTTAGATCATTCCACTGAGGTTTTTTCAGCTTGCCATGGAAAACTTCCTTGTAGTCTGTGGTATGGTACAGATGATCTTAAAGATGGTTAAACAATGCATGGCTTTAAAGATGACAGACAAGATTTTGGTCATTCTTTGAAGCCTGTGTTTGGCCATGTACAGATAGTCCAACATCATGCAAAAAACTCAGTTTGTGCTGGTTCTGGAAAGAGTCCTGGAACTGTGGTTTGAACACAGTTCAGTAGACTTAATGGCCTAAGTCCAAAAGTTCCATCATTACTCAAAGTTAAAATTAGTCGTACTCAGACATTATTTTTTTTATTATAATTTTTTTTGGTAGTTTATTTTTCTGGCTGCACCATACTGAGTCAAATAACTCATGTAGTTCATCCCTCTCAGATTTAATTTTTTTCTTTATCTTTTTTTTTAAATATAAATTTAGTCCTGTCCAATTCTTTTCCACCGATTTTCTCCCAATCTAGTCGTGTCCACACCTCCCCGTCACTAGGGGGCTCCCACATTAAGGCTACTCACTACCACTCAGACGGGAGGGCCGAAAACTATCACGCGTTTCCTCCGAACTATGTGACGCCAGCCGACCGCATCTTTTCGAACTGCTCGCTCACGCACCGTTGGGGGCGTCGTAACACACTTGAGGCCAGCGCTATCCGCTCCCTCCGCATGTGCGAGCTCGCAGACACCCCGAATGGCGTAGCCGCGATTAATGTGGGAGCACTAATACCTCTCATCCCTCCCCGCTGAGAGAGCTCGGCCAATTTAGCTGTGAGAGGAAAACAGCATCACCCGGGGTCCGAACCTACGATCTCCGGATGATAGGGCGAGCGCTTTAACCTACTGCGCCACTCGGAGGCCATCACTCTCAGATTTTTGTTCATTACAAGTGTATGGAGACATTTATACCTTCACACTGACTTAACCCCCACCTCCCAAAAAAAGGAAGGAACATGCAGAATAAATAGGTCCTTAGTACTTCTGGTGGGTTTTCATCCGGGTGCTCCGGTTTTCTCACACAGTCCAAAGACCTGCAGATTAGGCTAATTGGTGTTCCCAAATTGCCCGTAGTGTGTGAGTGAGTGTACTGTATGTGTGTTTGCCCTGTGATGGCTTGGCACCCTGTCCAGAGAGTACCCCGCCATGTGTCCTAAGCCTCCTAGGATAGGCTCCAGGTCCCCCGCGACCCTGAATACAGGCTAAAGCAGTATAGACGATGAGTGAGTGAGCATAGCATAGCATTATAGCATGCCAAAGAACAATTTCAAAATTTAAAAAGAGTTTGGGTTTCCCTCTGGCCTCTTGGGCCATGACTCCACAAGACCTCACAAGTGTCTGGCACCTGGTTGTCGGCAGCAAATCCTTTTGTTGCTGTGAATGGTGGGGTGGAGCCTCTGTAGATCAGACCAGTTTGTCCTGTACATCCCATGGGTACTTAATCAGATTGTTTGAAGGCCTGGTTGATAGTCTTGGGTTCTTTGCATGCTGAGCCATATGTGTGGTGGGCTGTGGTGTACTGGGTATTCTGGTCTTCTTTTCTTTCTGTAATTTGTGCTACATTTGATCTTCTTATGTGATTGGACCAGACAGGCTGAATGTTGATCCAAAGGGTGGCATGGATGAGCATTGGGTGACCAAGATCCTGTCACCAGTTTATGTTGTTCACTTCACACATTAATGGTTATAATGTTATGGTACATCTGTTAATATATTGTTGCATGAATAGTTCTGTTTGTTTTGGGAGTATTTTATTCCATTCTTTGTGCCTGGGACAATGAAGAAAACTCATTGTTTCTACTCTCGTCAATTCTTAAATGGAACCTGGTTTGTAATTTCTGTATAAATAAAGTTATATCAGTTCTGTTTTTCCCTTCTCCTTGCCCTGGTTTCACCTGAGAAGACTTCTTATTATTGCATTTTCATGACCCGCCATGAAATTTCCTCCATTTATTTCATCGTATTGACGGGTGACAATGCCACGGCTCGCTCCCAGTATAAACCGGAGGTCGGCAGAATCTTTGTCGAATGCCTTCCCTTAATTTCATAAGAGAGTTCATTTCGGATTGCGTCCACATTCCAGCATGGGGTGATGGTGTCTTGGATCGAGCTCCTTGAATTTGCGCTTGACATTTGCCAAGTGCTTCTGCAACGCTGCTGAAGGACTGTTCTTGAAGGTGGAGAGCTAGAATTACACTCTGGAGCTGCTTGCCATTCTGCTGCTGTTGCATTCATTTCTTTCACGTCATGTTTCATTTCCAGTATCTCTGCTTTTACTCAATAAACATCCCAACCCCCGCATTATACATGTATTTATGTCTCACAATTCAAGCTAAACAATATAAATTGTGTGGTATAAGGGGGGGCGAGGGGGGCGGGGGCAGTGGAGCTGAGGTTTCTGATTTAGAGGGTATGAGGAGGGCAGTGAATGTCTGCACTCTCTTTTGACAGCGCTTCAGTCGTGCCCACTTCATGCATTTTTGCCAAGGCCGTTTCCAAACAAATCAAATTGCGCTGGCAGGCTGTCATCAAGTTCTCGGGTGGTGTGAACAAGCCATAATCATTTTTTTGTTCCTGAATGTTTTGTTTTGGCAAGATAGGACATTCAGAGGACAAAGTATAGAGAAACAACTTTTCCAGCTACCAACATCGTCAGTCATTCAGTGATCACTTGTACACGTTGGTTTGGCTGGAAACAAATTGGAATATTAATAACAACTGCTTCTTTTATAACTTTACAAGTTAGACAAATGCTTAAACGATTCTATTTGTGCTAACTTTAATGCAACTAAAATGCTTTTAAAAATACTTGTTTAAAACACTCTTCAAAAGTTTCCTCAATCTGCACTTGAAAAAATTAGCTAAAAATATATTGATGTAATAAAGTAAAGGGTATTAATAACTAATAGAAAATATTTTGTGCATGGTTTCCTTGAATCACCAGGGTGCTAAAAAGTATTAATAACAAAATATTATGGCAAAATTGTTATGAATTTTGTATACTATTTACTATTTTGTATGATTTTGTAAAATGCTATAAATCCATCTCTCACAGTTTTCCAAATTAATAAATTATACTTGTGGTAATGTAATTGTGGAATACAATGTTAATAATATGTTAATTAAATGAATAATTTCTACCAAAATTAGTTAATTAAATAAATAAATAAATTGGGGTGTTAAAATTTAATCCTTTGTTTTAGAAAACCTTGGGTGTCTAAGGAAAATAATTAGCCAGCATGGGTACATATCGGGAATTGGCCTTTATTGCATTTTTGCGATCGATCTCTTCATATGGTCTAATAACCTAAAGTTATATATAATATTTTTTTACAGTATATAAAGAAATAAATATGTTAAGGGGTGAGTGAGTGTATGTGTGTGTGCCCTGTGATGGATTGGCACCCTCGTGCCCTAAGCCTCCTGGGATAGGCTCCAGGCCCCCCGCGACCCTGGATACAGGATAAAGCGGTATAGACGGTGAGTGAGAATATTGATGGACCAAAAAAAGAAAAAAAATTATTTTAAAAAAATTATTTTGGCATTTGCAAAAGTAAAAAATGCATGTATGGTCAAGCACAAACTTTGTTATTCATTCATTCATTCATCTTTATTTGCAGTACATTTTGTCTGGGCTGTGATGAATTTTGAGCCTATCTCAAAGCAGGCAAAGCAGGAATCCATCCTGCATGGGTCACCAGTCAACCACGAGACACAATCTGCAATAGCAACAATGCATAAAGGCTTTTTCAAAGTAGCCAACTGACCTACTGACATTTTTTTATTTAGAAAAGACAAGAACACAGAAAGATCCTGTATGGGCACAGGGAGAACATGGGAAACACCAAACAGACAGTAACCCGAGTTCAGGATTGAACTGGGACCCTGGAGCTATGAGGTGCTACTGACTGAGACACATGCTGTATGCTATTCTATGAGTTTGTGTTAATCTGTATAATTGAACCTGAATAGCACATGAAGTCTAGCATTATTGAGTTATAACAGTCATGGTTTGTTTGTCATGCACAGTCATGCTTCTTTAAGCTCACATTTGCCAGTTTTCTTTCCTCTGGGACTGATTATAGGCCAGGTTAATGGAGCAAGTTGTTAGAGCATCTGAGACCCCTTCTTGTGCAAAAGTCAATTTCATATAGTCTACTGCAATCGCCAGAGTCTATAATATAATTTCATATACAAGGCGTTATATGAAATGAATGAAGAAAGTTTATTACAAAGTTTTTCACTGCAGCAATGATTATGTCCTTACAGTGCAAACTATAATAGTTATGATGTCATATTGCTCTTTTATGTATTGCAATGTGAGACATGGTGTGTAACATATTGTGCAATAAAGTCACAAGGGAAAAACGTTTTGAGACAAACAAAAGGTATATAAGGTATATTCATTAACCTGGGAGTGTACTGGGTGCTTGAAGACATTGTTCAGTCATTCATCTCCTGTAACTACCGAAGGGTGAAATAGATATACACTGCTAATTTGTGTACATTTTGGGGAAAAAATCAATCAGTATTCATTGGAAAACAAATTGCAGATGTGTACAAAAAGTAACTGTAGGTGCAGCTGGAAGCGCGATTGGTCCGAATGCCTTCGGGAGCAGAAAGGAGTTCGAATAAATAAAACAGTTCCGTGCACTGTAGGGGTATAAGTATAGACGCTGTTTGGTGAGTCCTACTCCTACAATGCTGGTATAAATATTAGATTTTTTTGTTTGTTTTTTTTGCCCCCATCCACTAGCAATATTTGGGCCCAAAAGAGAATGTACAAGTAGAGTACATAAACCTGGAAAGAAGAAGAAGAAGAAGAAGAAGAAGGAGGAGGAGGAAGTGGAGGATGTTGGTTGGAAACATTTTGGCATTTATCGATATGGTTAACTCAAGAAAGTAATTTTCCAGTCATTTTATTCAACAAAGTACCAGTATTACTGACACCATAAAAGTGGAATCGTATTGTATTTTCTGCATTGGCAAGATTTAAGCTGAATGGGTTTTCTCAGGAACCAATTGAGTTCAGCCACAAGAATCAGAATCAATGCATTAGCCAATTTGCCTACCAAAGATAATACCACCAAGCCAAATAATAATAACCCGCTAGTTAAATTTAACCACACGAATTATAATGTGTATGTTAAGTAGCTTCAGTCATTGTTATTACCAATTACAGCTGTTCTTTACAAAACGTTTGAAGACAATGCACTGCCAGAATTACAATATGGTGGTATTAACAGTTATTTCATCATTTGGTAAAACCGAAAAAAAATAAAATAAATCAATTTAAACAGAATAACAGCATAGTTTACTTAAGCAATATCACACTTCAGGTTGTGCTGTTATGCTTGAATATCAGCACTGCTATGATGCAGCATCACATTAGTTAGCTTCTTGCTTCCGAGGTTGAATCCCAAATAGCGTTAAATGGAAAGCTAGTGTGCTATGTACAGTAGGGTGCGAATTAAAATTCCTTGTTCCACACACCAAGTAGTGCCCTTAATAAGTGGTTTGAGTGGAATATGGGATTCGGCTTTGCGTTAGGAGATACAGTAGTTGTGTAAAAGTACACAAAAGTACACAGTAATGGAAGCAATTACTAAGGAGGGTTAAGTGTTGATTAAAATGACACAACATTATCAGATGTGTTTTCTTGGCCTGGTTTAGAATGTGGTTTTTGGCAGGCGGTTGCTCTGCCCTCTTTCCAGTTCTGTAACAGTCATACAAAGAGTCTCCCATTGCCGATTACCTGTGCGATTAAAAAACTGTGTGACAAGAGTTTTCACATCCAAGAAGGTTGGAGAGAGCACTAGTTGTGAATTCAACAGTTGTTTTCAGCCACAATCATTTAACACACACACACACACACACACACACACACACACACACACACACACACACACACACACACACACACACACACACACACTGGGTGCTGCGGGTGAACTCTCTCTCCGGTTTTCTCTCTGGCCTTCACTCTCTGCCAACACAAAAAACATCAACAAAGAACCAGCCATGCGATGCTCGACACCACCCCGCTGCCACAGTTAGATGGGAAAAATCTGACCTAACTTAAGATTTGGGGAAACAAAAAAAGACAGCCCCTACACATTTATTCGTTGCATCAACTATAAATTGGCAAGCATAACGCAAGTAGATGGTGTATCAGATATTTATTGTGTTAATGTGCTGAAAATGAATTTCCTGATGATCCTAATATAAAATGGTCACTGCACAAGCGTGTACACCAAGAGGAGCTCACCAGGATTAGCCACATCTCCATGCTTTTTGTCAGTGGAAAATTGATAAAACTGTCTTGTTGTTTTTTTGACCTCGTATGTTGTGGCATTCGCCTGCCATCTGGCATTGTAAAACCGCAGACAGGATTGCCAGACAAAGTGGAACCTGGCTTAGTTTTACATCAGGTATGATGTCACACACAATAGCTCTGTAGAGGAAAGCAGCACGGTTCTTTGCTGTACCATGTCACATAACATACGATAACATGCACAGACACTGGACATGAAAAAAGAATAGGTGCTTTGTTCCTGTTTTGTGTAAACAGCCCTTTTTTACTTTCTGCAGTTACAAATTTGTAATAATTCATGCATTCATTCATTAAAAAAAAATCCTTTGCCTTTGTGATATGATAATCTCTGCAATGTATCTGGAGCATATCCAAGGAACACACAGACACACAGACTGCAGCCTTTTTGCAAGTTTATATCACATATCTATGACCTTTTATTCTGCAACTGCGAGTTAATATGTCACAGTTGATTCTTGGAAATGGAAGAAATTACAGTTGTGACGGTGAAAATGTGCCACTAACTGTCTAAATAAACCAACTTATATAAACGTCTTAAATAAACTTCTTTTTCAGTTTACTGACTGGACCTCATAATGAAAAGCTCGACACGAAACTTTCAGAAGTGTAAATACACAGAGACAGGCCAATCAGAATTCTCTGTCCAGAAAAGGTACAAAAAGTTGAGACTAGCTGAATCTAAACAAGAAATGAAACCTTTCCATTAAACTTTTGGTCCCAGAATTCTAACAGTAACTAGGGGCCAAGGCTAGAAGACTACAAGCATGTTTGTTCATTTATTTGGTGTGATTTGTCGGAAATCTTAATCCAATCAACATATACACCTGCGCAATTAACTGCTAGAAGGCTTGTATTATTATCTATAGCAGTTCTGCGATTTAATCTGCGAAAGGCAAAGCAAAAGCAGAGATAAGCCACGATGCAAATTACACCCGCCTTACATGAATGCATTTGTCAAAGAGGCCACAAACTGTATGATGGCAAAAAGCCCCAAAAATGTGATTATGAAGCTCATTCATCCTAATCATGAATGCACTGTAGGTTCAATGAAAGGGTTTAAGAAGAATATAATTTTCAGCATCTTATCGAGCTATTGTATGGGATATCTCTATCACTAGTCACAAAAAGGTCTTAATCCACTTCACAGATTCGGCCCGTTTATAACTTGTAATTGAGCACTTTTCAATTTGAGAACAAATTTCCATGCATGGTCTGCCCACTTTCACTTCTCTCAGCAGGGTTGAGCCAAACCTCTCCAAGACATCCATAACCTTTTGTGTAAGATCTCTGAACTGCATACATGGTGTTTAATTTTGCACTGAAGCTATTAGCCTCATGTGTACTTAACAAGTAATGGAAATCATTCTCACCCAAATCCTTTTCTATAAATAAAATATATGTATTGAATCACATCCAGTTTTTCTGTAATGTCACACAGACCTTCTGATTTGCTTTGGTATGACTTATATTGGTGGTGTGACTTATAAGAGTATACATTTAGTACGACAAATCTCTATACATTTTTGGAGAAAGGAAACCTTTGGCTCAGTACAATATGTTGTCTGTTGGCTCCCCTAGAGCTCCAAAGGTTTGATGATTGAACTGGAAGTCATCAGAATGACAATAATCAATTAAATATTTTATTGGTCACACACAAAATCATACAATGTATCATGCCCAGAAAACTAATGTATAGAGATGTGTGTGTGTGTGTGTGTATATATATATATATAAAGTAACGCGTTAGAGTGCTTGCATTACTTTATTGATGTAACAAGTAATTAGTAGGTACGCCATTTGAGTACTCAGTTATCTAGTTACTTTTTCAAAAATGTAATCCATTATTTAGACAATTTATGTAATCTGTGAGCCAGACAGCAGTTATTCCCAATCCATTTGTGTGTGTGTGAAAGTCGTCCTACAAGCCCCGCCCCCGATAACCTGCCCCTCCCTGTTATTCCTGCTGTTATACCCCTATCTCACCTATGCGGTTTGACTATGGACCGACGTGTGAAAAGATGGAACTGTACTCACAGCGGCAAAACTCGCGGTGAATCATGATGAATCGTACTTACAGCCACCGCGCAAAACCGCGTAGGTGATATAGGGGTATTAGTAGTTAACAGATTATGGGCCAAACTTCGCTGAATGATGATGGTAGAATAATTATAAAAGTTTTGACTAAAACAGCGTGCATGAGGAATCACATAGGAGTTTTCATTTTCTACAGTGGAAAAGTATTCTTACTGTGTGTATATAGTATA
>JAOTQY010180484.1:0-11605 GCA_026413445.1 Dolichallabes microphthalmus | reverse complement strand
TACTGTTCTTGCAAGAACTATTACAGAAAGGCTGACCTCTGTGTCTTAAAATAACAACTAACTGTTGTTTTTCTTATTGTTACGTAATTACCTAATTCCAAATGTGTTATTTTATAGCTTTGAAATCCCCAGTATTGTTGTAGAATGTAGAAAATAAATCACTAAACAAAAACAAAGAAATTTGCAAGTGTTCGAAAACTTTTGAGCGGTAGTGTATTTAACTAAGTTAGCCTGTTTTCGTTGCTAAAGCTAGGTTAGACTAACATTACATGCTAATTTGCTAACACAAACTGGATATATTTAACTAAGTTAGCCTGTTTTTGTTCTAATGCTAGATTAGAGTAGCATCCAGTCCGGTAGCTAACACAAGCACGTAACGAATCTACTGTAGCTAACGCTATATATCGTTTATTAAGCAGATGTTTTATGTTTTATCAATATATTAGCAAACTACCCGACTACTACTTGATCATGCACAGTATAACCACAATCTTACAGAGACTAAATTACGTTTTTCAGGCAAAACAGAGGTTTCTTAAAAAAACACGGCTCCTTCTAAGATTCTATACAAGTACGTTAAATTCGGTCCAATTCCTCAGGACTTTTCCACAACTGCTCCTTAGGAACATGCGTTATAATCATACCATCCAGCTCCCCTGAAATACTGTAATAATGAAAGCACTTTTAGGGTTGAGTGTTGCTCTACAGTCAGAAGGTTAAGCAGCAGTTTTCTGCTTTGTTAACGCAATACCTTTCCATTGCTTTCACTCACAGAACCTTAAGGAGGATTTAGAAGATTCACGAACACACAAACACATGCTTATGATTATTATTTTATTTATTTTTATTTTTATTTTTTTAAATCAATGTCTCTTTTTTATTGAAAATTTAAATAAGATACATATACATAAATGGTAGACTATTTTCTTCTACCCCTTCCCCCAGCCCATAAGAAAACACCAGCCAGTTGGATGAAAAAGAAATAGGAGGCTTGTGATAATCTAATGTAAGGGATGACGGGATACATAATGCAGTTAGACAATTCAGACAAAAGAACTCAATCAAGATTGAAAAAAATCTAATAGTTTGAAAAACAAATAGTGTAATTGAATAATCAGCTTAAAACTGGCTTATAAATGATGACCTTAAGAAATATTACTGGACATTTTTGTTTTTTGTTGAATAATTTAATGATTATTCCCTGTTCCCAATACCATTAACTATATTTAATTAGCTGTAATCCAGTTACTCACAAGGAATATGCTAAGTCTACTGTATGTTAAATAATAGCACAAGCTACTAAATGGATTTTTTTCTCTTAATTTTTTTCTAGACTTTACTAAATTAAATACAGTAAGCGTCCAGTATCATTAATCCTACAAGACAAAATGAAACTGGCAAAGACAAAAAAGAGAACCGTATTGGCCTCAGTAAACTATATAAAAAAAAAATAAAAAAAAAAGCGCTACACATATTTTACTACTGTAATAAAAAGCCGTTAAATGAATTAGAATATGAACGTAGAGCTAAAGCAAATAAAGTATTTCAGTGTTCAAGCAGGATTTTTATTTGCTTTGGTTTTTCATTTCTAACAGCCTTACAGCTCTAAGGTTATGGGTTTGATCCTGAGTTTCAGTGATTGTTCAGCATCAAACTATATTTTTCACCAACTTTAACCCTTTAGGATAAAGAAAGTCCATTGATTTTCACTACCTGGCCAAAAAAATTGCTGTTTCTCATTCCTGGGTCAAATGATTAGCCAGAGCAAAAATAAAAATAAACAAATAAATAAAAAAATATATTTAAAAAAAAAAGGAGAAATGTGGTCAGAGAAAGATACTGTAAGTAGTCAGACAAAATAATGATTGCTTACTTAAATGCTTGCTGAAGTTGCATTCTAAAAAATGAAATGTTAGTGTTTCGGCTGGTCCTGTCGAGGGGTCGCCACAGTGGACCTTGTTATTCACACTCAACTTGGCATAGGTTTTACACCGGATGTCCTTCCCTGACGCAACCTTGCCGTTTTATCCGGGCTTGGGTTTGGGCATTGGGTGGGAACTTTGAACCCGGGGACTTTGCCATGGCAGGTGAGAAACCACTGAGCCAGTAGAACACACAGTTATGTCTAATAATGAAAGTAGGAATCGCACGCACACAATGCAATGAGAGATCACAGGATTGGGACGAAACAGCTGTGTGGCTGTATGGAAACCACTTGTTAGGGAGATTAATCACAAAAAATGGCTTCACTTTGCTAGGGAGCAATAAAGATTGGATTATGGAGCGATGGGAAAAGGTCATGTGGTCTGATTTGTCCAGATTGACCCTATTCCATAGTGATGGGTGCGTCAGGCATAGTGTCCACTGTACAAGCCTCTGGAGACAGTGTTATGATCTGGTGTTGCTTCAGTTGGTCAGGTCTAGACTATGGCAATAAAATGAAGTCAGCTGACGACCTGAATGTACTGAATAACCAGATTATCACATCTATGGAGTTTTTCTTCCCTGATGGCACGGCCATATTCCAGGACTTGTGAAAGAGTGGTTCTGGGAGCAGGAAGAATCATTTTCACACATGATCTGGACACCACATTGTGTGCTGTAATCAAAGCTGAAGTTGCTGAATAAAATGTTAATGTGCGGTTAAAATGTTTGAGTTGAGTTTAAGTTATATTTCAGTTTTCCATTTTGACACCTAATTAAAAGGAAATGTTTCTTTATGTGAACGAAGGCTGTGTAAAAGCCCTCACTGTATAGCAATCCTGAGAATCAACAGAATGCCAATGAAATTAAGAATTCAGCTCATGTCCTTTGGGGATCTCTGAGAATAGGTTGAGAAGTGTTCTCATGGGGCAGTCTTGCTTTCCCAAAGGCCTGAACAATGTACTCGCTGGATGGATGCCAGTTCGATCCCAGGCCTGAGCTTGATGTGCGTTTTCGACCAACAGCGACCGTGTGAAAAGACACAGTACCGAGATCCTTATGTACTGTATCTTAAGTAATGTGCAGCCTTCATTGTCCCTTATGATGTACTATGCCTGTTTTATCCTGCTCCTTACAGGACTGGTTTATTGTGCGTGATAAAATAAGTTTACCAGGAGCAAGTCATTATCATGCGATACTTTACTTTTCCAAAATCAGGCTTTTCAGACGCACTGAACCAAAGTTTTTCTGTCAACCCCCTCTCTTGTTCAACAATGATGTCTGTTTAATTGATCTTCTGGAGACCAGGATAAAATCTCTCCCTTTTTTACACCCATTTCAATTATTTACTTCTGGTGCTGGTTGGGTTACGGTACGATAAAAGGCGCATGGGCTGAAAATCTCAGCAAGCATGACATTAACCCCCTGCATGATATCAACCCCCTGGTTCTACCCTTACACTGATATGACACTTTACTGTACGTTTCTGTTCCAGAATTACTTGTCCCCGCCAGTTCTTGGCTGGTAGACATGAAAGCTAATGTGCTTTTCTGTTGTATACCATCCACCTCAAGGTTTTTGTCATGTTATGCATTCTGAGACTCAACATACTGTATAAGGCTCTGGGTTGCAGATCTGAAGGTTGCAAGTTCAAATGGCACACTGCCGCTATTGGGCCCTTTACCCCAGGAAGTTATCTTTAGGCTTTTAAGTGATACATTATTGGTTTTTACTTGGGAAAAGCCAATTAAATAAAATTTCATTTGATATATTAAGATATAAGAAGATGTATTATTAAGGATCTAATCAGGATTGATTATTAATATCTGTACCAGGAACAGGCTAGGGGCTTTATTTACCCAAAGATATACAGGAAATAGAGAAAAATGAGAAACAACCAACCACTCTTAAAGAAAAGGGAAAAAAAAGTCTTTACTTTTTTTTTTGAGACTAAGGAAAGTGGTGTCCATGGCAACTAGGCTCGGCGCTAACGTGTGAGCTCTGAGGAGGAGCGCTGCAAAGCATGAGCAACAGTAATCCGAGGTAAAAGTATTTATAGTCATTTTGTTTTCACAGCTAATGTTGCTTAAGGTACAAGTACAAGCTTTTTTCATGTCATATTCTTTCAAAATGAAACGTTTTTCTAAGTCACAGCGCCTAAAGAGCACGGTGTAGCCGTCACGGTCCGATGTCTGTCGGAGACGGATCACGTTTCTTTGAGATGAATCATCTCATGCTTATTTGCTCCTCGCTTCATTATTAACTACATGCTAAGCCCCACCATAATCTGTTAAATGGGTTGGTCTGTCTTTAAAGTTACATTTGTGAATTATTAACAGAACCGTAAACAAGGAGAAAATGTATTGTTAGTGGGGGAAAAAAAGCTTATCTCAGCAAGTTTTATGGAAAGTATCATGGAAAAGTCTGTAGAGTTCAGAGGGTTTAGTCAGGATGGTGTTCGAGAGCTGCACAGGCTGCGTCCACTAAAGCACAAAGAAGCTTATCTTACCAATAAAAGCTCTCATAAGTCTCTTAACTTTCCAACAAGAGTTTCTCCCTAAAACCTCCCGACCAAACTCTTTGAAAAGAGAAACACTCCACTAAAGATCAGGGTGACCTCATTGCTGATAATTGCTTTGCTAATCTAAATGCTTAGGCTTAGACTATATAAGGAAAGGGCCAAGACATGTGTATTAGTAGAAGTGTAAGATATGGACAGTACTATTGGGTTTGTCATGAATTAATACACGTTCCATACAATAGATCATGTCTCGTTTGGGTTCCCCTTGTACCACTAGGGTGGCTCTTCCCCTTGGGGCGAGACCTCTGGAGGTATGAGGGGTGTTGGTACCAGGACGTTGCATCTCCATGCAGATACAATGGATGCTGTGGGTTCTCCATGGTTTGCACTTGTTTGATACCTTGATCGGATTGGCATCTGGGGCGTCTGCGGCTGTGGGTCTGCGGGGACCTGTGCATGGTGCGCTCTGGTGTACTGGGTGTTCTGGTGCCTTTCTACTGAGCCATCATTGACTTTTTTGAGGACCTGTGACTGCAGTTCCTCAATAGTTCAGGACTGGAATGTCCTACAGTGCACCTGTAGGAACAAGGTACCTCAAAGAACAAACTCCATATTAACTTAAAGACATCAACTGTTATATTCACCTTCCAGCCTCCTAACACACAGTATGACTGCAGATCGGTTATCGGTTGTCATCCAAGTGAGGGTGGGTTCCCTGCTGAGTCTGGTTCCTCTCAAGGTTTCTGCCTTATTGTCATCTCCGCCATCGCCCTCGGCTCGCTCATCAGGAACGATCTTTGATCCATACGGGCATGGGTGAGCCTTGGGTCATGATGTTATGGTCTATATACAGTACGTGTGTCTATCTGTCTGTCTATCTGGCTATACTGTATATACACATACTGTACACACACATCAGCAGTTTCCATGCTCAGTTTTGTGCCATCAATAATTTGTTAAATAAGTGCAAAGTGCAGACATGGTGTTTGTTTGCTTTTAGCTTCCATGTGACAATGGACTCAGCTGGTGTCCGAGTTTTTTTTCCCCCCAGGATGTCACAGAACAAGGACACGGTTTCATCCAGAGGTGCCTTGAATTGACACATCTATATTTAGAGTTACACCCTGCCTCTCTCAAAAGATTTTTTATAAAGCAAACAAACAAAAAAAAGTCAAATTATCAGCCCACATCAAGCAAAGAAAATATTTTTATTTCACAAAGCATAAATTACTGTAAAAAAACTGTCCGACGTTATTGAAAATGTAGAAGGATGGAGCGGAATCGTCAACTTTTATAGTAGAAATAAACAAATTAGATAGAATAGAAAAAAAAAATCAGACATCACTTAACCCTCTCAAGGCAGGTGTTGCTGATTTGCAACAGTTAAAAACTAACTACATACATATTTAATGAGTTTTTTTAAAGTTTGATAATTTTCCCCAAATATCAGATTTTTCCTGTTGTTGTTGTTGGTCTTTCGGCTGCTCCCGACAAGGGTTCGCCACAGCGGAATATCCGATCTGCACAACAACTTGGCACAGGTTTTACGCCGGATGCCCTTCCTGACGCAACCCTCCCATTTTATCTGGGCTTGGGACCGGCACTGCATCCAGTGGTTGAGGGGGTTTATGCACTGGCTGGAATCGAACCCGGGCCTTCCGCATGGCAGGCGAAACACCTACCATCCTGTTACTAAAACTTAATTTGAGCCAGAAAGGGTTAAAAGTTTGGTGAAGTTGCATTGTAACAAATGGACGGTAAAAATCTGGGCTACAGTATGTTTAATACACGCAGTGTGATGAGAACTCTTAGGATTGGGACTAAACAGCAATGCGGATTTGCTACGGTCATAAAGATTGGACTTTGGAGCAATGGGTAAAGGTCATGTGGTCTGAGTCCAGATTATACCCTGAACCAGAGCGATGAGTCTACAGTACATGTACTGTATACTGGAGGCAGTGTTATGATCTGGAGGTGCTTCAGTTGGTCAGGTCTAGACTCAGTTATGCGGCAATAAAATGAAGTCAGCTGACGACCTGAATGTACGGAATGAGCAGGTTATCACATCTATGGAGTTTTTCTTCCCTGATGGCACAGGAATATTCCAGGACAAAATATTAGGGGGTGCACCTTTGGCCAGACCGGTGTATCTAGTCCGTGTGCAAGCATGTTGAGTATACTGTATATGAACTGCAGAAATATGGTTTCTAATGATAAATGGTTTTATTGATCACTCTGCCTTTTTTTTTTTGAGAGATTCTGCACTGTGCAAAGTAACTTGATTAAATATAGACTGTACTGTGATACAATGTTTGCCAAGATTGTGAGACACTATTTGTCACTGCCATGTAATGTTTATTTTTTAATACCACATGACCAGCCCTGACCTAAGTCCAGGTTTTTATGATGGCCCCAGTTCCTGACTTTCACAGCTGGTCACAGTATCACACCCACCTCTTCTTCCCGTTAACCAGAAATGCTTGTTTTTATTTGTTTCTTGATTAATCACTTTTTTTTTTTTTTTTTAATTGGAATGAATCACGAGCAGGGACAAATCTAACATTAGTACGACTTTAACAAATACGACGAAAAAGGAAGTTTGCTGTTTATTGTATTATGGCGAAGACCTTCCTGTTTGGTTTTATTTAGGCTCATAAGTGCAGTGAAGAACACTAGCTTTGCATTTTTATCTCCCAGTTGGTTCGTACTCACCCACCTCAATATGCTCATGCGTGCACTTACTGTACATGTATGTTATACAGCTCAGTCTCAGCCTTTTATTTTTAAGGCAACATTCAAAGGTCACACTTTTCAGTGCATGGAGCTGAGAAAGTCCACCTCAGCCAACGTTGAGTCGTTATGGAAAATCCTGCCGCACGGGTTCACGTGGGGTCGAGACTGGAGATTTTGAGATTTCCGGCTTTAGTACAAGGACAAGAATAAATAGCGGGAGGGGGGGGGGAAAAAGCATAGCCATGGGAAAAGTAATCACAGAGAGACTGTACATTGCAGGAGCAAACCCAAAGAGGCTTCCCTGACTATTAATACCATGTTCTCTCTCTCTGAGACCTGTCCTGATTAACTCGCACTGACGGCATGTCCTGTTATAGTTTCATCCTCTATTATATTACTCAGAGCAGCTCCTTGTCTTTCTTCTTCCTTTAATTTCTTCAAAACAGCTTGATCAGTGACAACTTGTTTACTAGTTTCTTAGTTGATTATATTATGTTGATGTTTACCCTTCATACTGCGAGTGGACACTTGGAGACCTGCTGATGCTCTGTTCTGCTGGTCCTGCTATCTATGTGGATGTTACTTTGGTTTCTGCCTACTGTCGTCTCAGGGAGTTTTTCCTTGCCGCGGTCACCATCGCCCTCGGCCTCGCATTTTACATCATTTTCTTTTGATGGTGTAAAGATGCTTTGCGACAATGACAATTGTTAAAAGTGCTATAGAAATAAAAATGATTATTATTGAACAGCCGGGTGCTGTGAGCGTGGCGGACCGTTTGAGCTTGGAGCTTCTGGGCCCAATTGGTATCAATATGGTGCTCCTGAGGGATCTCGGGACCAACAGGTCACCTAAGGAGGCGTGAACCGGTCCAGATCATGAAACGGAGCAGGTCAAAACCCCCAGTGATGATAATGCGTCAGGGTTTATTTGTTGTCAGCTTTAGTACTTGGCAGTTTTACCGCTGTGTCAGTGTGAATCACGCGTCTGCTAATCTACCTCGAGCGCAATGGACTCGAGCCTAATGGCCACTTCAGTTAAAGTCAACATCAGACTACCAGAGTGGGCTTTAATAACCAGGGGTGATGGTTAGACAAGCAACTGGAGCTGATTATTTCCACACGTCGGACACAAAACCTAGCTGAGGGGGAAAACAAAATAAACAACGAGGAAGTGAAATGGAATGAAATGAATCGTTACCTCCATCAGCGTTGCGCTGTATACCCACCCAGGCTTTACTGCAAGTGATCCCACTCTAGGTCATTTACCTTCCCACATAAAAGGCAGCCGACAATGCAAATGGCTGTGGCTATTTCAAGAGAACAAAAGCAGCGTGGGAAGAAGAATAAAAATGTCAGGGTAAATAAACACAGACACCGTGTCAGGTCACGGAATGGGCTCGGCAAAACATAACATTTTTTTTACAGTATGATAAGTCCAAATATGTCGAAGACAATGTGATTTAGTTGCCCCTGTTGGGCCCTTGGGGGCTGATGGCAGCGTGGATGATGCCAATCACTTTTTTTTTCCTCTTTGCAAGAAAAATTAAACTATATTGTAGCAACCCAGAAAAAAAAAAATGCACACAAACGGTAGACGGAATTCTTTCCAAAAAGTTTATTGCTGAATACAGCTCTGGGGGAAAGAAGAAGAAAAAAAAGAGACCACAGCAGCAAAATCAGTTTCTTATGGTTTTTTCCCTTACAGGTGCATGTACAGTACTGGTGAGGTGAAGAACAGTTTTGTTTCATTTTTTATGAACTGCTGACGATATTTCTCCTAAATTCAAAACATACCTATTGTTATTCAGAGTGTATGTTTAAAGGGAATGGCACCATCACAACACATCATACTATCCCAAGATCATACAGTATTTGCAGAGCTTTAATAACTCATAAAACAAAATGCAAAAAAAAATAAAAATTGTAAACAAATTGTTTTAATGCTTTGGCTAAAAAACTTTAAGAAATCAGTATTTGGTGGAATAATAAACCCCGAGTTGAAAGGTTTAGCTCATGTCAAAGCGCATGAATCACAATCATAGCATATTTAAATCACTCACATTCTGAAATCCCAGTTTGTGCTCTACGTAAAGCAGAGAAATGTAAAGATTTCAAATTCACACACATTTCAAAAGCGCTGAATCGTTGCAGGTCTTCAGAAAGGCTTCAGATCCCTAAGGGACATTAATTAACCCCTTAACTGCTTTAAGTCAAACTCTCTGAGGTTCAGTTTTACTCGCCTCCATACACCACATCCCTTCTCTCTCTCTCTCTCTCTCTCTCTCTCTCCGTCTCGTGCTGTCCCTGCTGCGGAAGGACGTCTTACTCTCGTGGGATTGACAGGATCCGACCCCGATTCCTTCAGGTTATAATTAGCCCTGGTGTACTCGCTCGTCCCTCTCTCCCTGCAGCTCTGCTCCTCAGGTCATCATATTAAAGCTAGAGCTGTGGTCCTCAGGTCTAAGCTGATCATTCTGCCCTAGATACGGATACAATCAGCATGAGACGCTACGGAATTCCATCCCCGGGTTTAGTGCGGAGACCAGATTAATCCTGCTTCGCTTTATTTATCCAAAGATGCTGGATTAAGGGGAAGCTACTGTACGTACTGTATCAGTTAATAAAAGTTACACTTTGCTACACATTAGGGCCCGATGATGTGCTTTAATAACGACTTTCATGATGCTACACTATTATATTAGAATAAATGATGACGGTTAAAGCGCTTTGGAATTGTTCAATCGATCGGTCAGAACGTATTAATTTAAAAGAGTCCAAACTCCAGACTTTTATTTGGTGTATCGTTTCTGTCGTAAAACATCATGAATAGCTAATGAATAATCTAAAACGAAACCTGTATAGTCATTGATATGGGGATATTTGAATGTTTATTTAAATAAACAGTCTCAGGTGTAGAGTAAGTCTTCAGGATGGACGAGAGACAGAAAGAGACAGCGAGAGAGGGTGAGAACGGGAGAGACAGGTGGAGAGGGAAGGGGAGGGAGAGACAAAGAAAGAGACGGGAAGCGACTGAGAATGAACGAGACAGGAAGAGAGAGAGAGAATTGCTCTAATGAAAGCGTTAAAGGGATCAAGTCAATGTAATGAAATCACATTTAGTGTAATTTAACAAATAGAAAAGGTAATTGTCACATTACTGCAGTAAAAGAGGAATGGTGTTCGTGTTGGCGGAATATTACTATAATATTACACCCCATATTTTCCTGTAAAT
The DNA here is from genome assembly GCA_026413445.1 of Dolichallabes microphthalmus. Taxonomy (NCBI): domain Eukaryota; kingdom Metazoa; phylum Chordata; class Actinopteri; order Siluriformes; family Clariidae; genus Dolichallabes; species Dolichallabes microphthalmus. Next base: position 1,197 of record JAOTQY010180484.1, on the reverse strand, counting down.
AGACTTTTACTGTATTTATGTCCTGTACGTCTCTATATAAAGGTGTGTGTTGTGTTTCCTGTGTTTCTCACGCTGGACAAATCTGACTGCTGGTTTTTTCCCTCATAATGTCGTTCGAGCTCCTGATGGAGATTAGAAGGTGACATGGCAATAACGCTAGGAGTGTAAGTGCATTTGTGTTTGTGTGACCCATGCCCCTTCCTGAGATACTGGGGCTTTATATTGGTCATGTAGGAGAAAGTGTGTGTTCAGCGTTTTCCATCTCTGATAAAATCTTATCATTTGTAACTCACTAAAACGGGCGAGATATGCAGGTCCAGGAACTCCTTACTCTCCCATGGTTCATCTAAAAGAAAAAAAAAGGAAGCACGACAAAACAAATACTTGCTTGACATTTTTGAGTTTTTAAAAAAACATTTTTTTTAACTAATATCTTCACTAATTTAACTTGGGATCATGTCAAAACATTAAGTTTTCCTCTTGCCGCTCTCTTTGGGTTGGTTAATTGAATGCTTTCCTGTGCTTTGTTGTAGTTTCTGAACTCTTTCTGCGAAGTCCACGATGAACGGCTACACCGCCCCTACATACCCGTCTGGAAACTTCAGTAACACCCAGCTGAAGTAAGTGAGACGCTTTCTGATGTCCTCACGGTTAGACGTGCATTCATGGTCACATCCAGAGTTACCGCTCCTTCACTAAAGTCTAATCTCAGGAAGCAATGATGAAATAAACATTTTTAAAACATATATATATATATTTGGTGAATATTGTGCTGTATTTTTTTTTTTATTGTATTTTTAACATGTATATTTTATTATACACTGACCTGAAGCAGTTGGTTTGATGTTAAAAATAAAATAAAAGACAAAAAAAAAACAAAAAACTTTTGTCGTATTTAAAATATCAAGTAAAAATGTTAATTTCCTAGTCTTGAAATTTAAAGTAAGGTTTATCTTCTAATTCATTCATTCATTCATTCATCTTCTATACCGCTTTATCCTATGATCAGGGGGGCCTGGAGCCTATCCCAGGAGGCTTCGGGCACAAGGCAGGGTACACCCTGGATAGGGTGCCAATCCATCGCAGGGCATACACACACACACATACACACACACACACTCACATTCACACACTACGGGCAATTTGGGAACGCCAATTAGCCTAACCTGCATATCTTTGGACGGTGGGAGGAAACCG
>JAOTQY010180251.1:0-11639 GCA_026413445.1 Dolichallabes microphthalmus | reverse complement strand
TAGAAAGTACAGATAATTGCTTAAAAATGTAAGGAGTAGAAGTAAAAAGTCGGCTGAAAAATAATTACTCCGGTAAAATTTCTACTTAAGTAAGGTAACGAAGTATTTGTACTTCGTTACTTGACACCTCTGGGCACAAGGCAGGATACACCCTGGACAGGGTGCCAATCCATCGCAGGGCTACATAGTCATGTATGAAAATTTATTATCTGAGGGGTATTTCAGCTAAACAAATTAACATACAAACTTTGTGGGGTCACTGCAAACTGTTAAAACTAAATTGTTTAAGAAAAAATAAAATATGGGACCTTTAATTAGCAATTACACTAATTAGACTAGTCTTCAATGCAAAGTCAATGTTACATTAAACTTTTACCAGAGATTTGGGTTGACTCTCTTGGGCTTTATAATCGCCACCATGTTGAAGGGTTATGTCCAGAATGTCAGAAATGGAGTAGTATCAGAGATTTCCAAAGGTGGTCCATCGATTCCAATACAAAAAGAAGACTCTTGGCAAAGACCCTGTTGTGAGATTTCCTGTCTATCATTCAATGTTGAAAATTCCCGATCACATTCAGCAGAGGAAGATAAGAAGGATTTAATGTATATCATCAACTGCTTTTCTGGTTTGTTTATCAATAATTTTGTCAATCTTCTGCACCACATCTCAACAAACTATCACTAATTGCTAAGCTAGTTCAGGAGTTCTTTTCTTTTAAATTTGACACCACATTTTTTTTATTATTTCATTTGCTTTTTGGTGCAGATTTCCCACTACAGTTGCACAGTTTTTTGAAAGTGCCTTTCATGTCCTCCTCAGAATCATCCAGTTATCATGAACATGTTGGAAAGTAATGAAATTCTAAGATTGTACATTCTTGTGTTTCCCTGATTTTATAACATTTTCTCTGACAGGGTGTGTATGATTTTGTCATGCTGCTCTCCTAACTTCAGTAAGTGCAATAAGTGGTTAAAAATGACAAAAAATTAAAATGCTTTTTATGATCTAGTACTTGTTTTCAAACATCCGTTAATAATAATAATAATAATAATAATAATATAATTCATAATAATAATAATAATAATAATAATAATGTTTACATTTTCATACTATCGATGTCCACTTGGCCATTTTGGGGTAACTGCCCCTTTGAGAAACATTGCACCAATAATTACAATTATTGATGTCATGACCAGTTTGGTCTTTTTTCAACGGAGGTTGAAACAGCTGCTGTCATTTCCTAATTTGTCACAATATATCTGTACATACATCCCACTTTGCCATAATGAAATTCAGAAATTCTTTTCAGAAATGTAAAATATATTTAATAAACTGTACACAGTCACACACAACATGACTCATTTTGATAACTGAATGTCCACTATGTGCTTATTAAATGTTAACCCTGTCATGGTTTATTCTATCATCAATCGTTCCCTGACAGGATAGACATGTATATAGTGTGACGGAGAACCATACACCTGCTCCGCTCTCTGTCCAACCCCGGGCACCTACTGGCAAGGCAGCACTAAAGTCAGCGGAAAAGGGGTGGGGCGCCGTAACCATGTACGGCCGGCTTTTCATTTTCATTCACCGTCCTGGAGTTCTCTGGCAGCTATAAAAGGAGAGCGGAACTCCAGTTCGGTGGGTGGAAAGTATGAGAATAGAGACTCCCCTACTAACGTTACTTTTTTTGTCGTAATTTCTTTCTTTCTCCCCCTCTCTCTTTCTACAGACTCCGAGGGCCCCACTGAGCCCCCTGCGAAAGCTCGGCCATTCTCCCCACTGGTTCGCTCGTCGGTTCCACTCCGGCGCCCTGCTACTGCCCACTGTGACTCCGGAGACGTTCGATTCACCTTTTCTCCAACACCGTCCCTGCACTACTACCCTATTCACGTTCCTGATCACCTAACATAAATAAAAATCTCATCACTGTGAACACCGCAATCCCCATGTCTGTGCCTGTGTCACTTCGCCGCTGCCACTATGGCTTTACAATAGTTTTTTTCCCCCACGTTTTGAATTGATTTTATTATCATCAACAGACTTTTCCCAGCAGTCTATGAATAAATTTGTATGTTCACATGTGCTTGGTGAGTTTCTTCCAGGTACTCCTGTGGTTCATGCAGTCTAAAGACATGCAGAATAGGCTAATTGACATTTTAAAGTTGCAACTGTGTGCTTGTGGCCTGCAAAGCTTTAGCACCCTATTCAGGGCCCGAGGATAGGCTCCAGGCCTCCTGTGACCCTGTACTGGTTAAGCAGTAAAGTGAGTTAGTGAAACAATAAAAAATTTGGAAAATGCACATTTTATATTTACTATGTGATGAAAATTTACCTACTTTACTTTGAATTTGTTGATGACAATATGGACAAATTTTACAATTTGTTTGCATGCAGTTTATTATAAAAAAGTTCTATAACTTGACCAATATGCATTTCTAACAGACTAAGTTGAAGATGAAGATGGAAAAATCTCCTTTTTTAATTATGACATTTCAAAGGCCCTTTACTTTGATATTGACCTCTATTGAGCTCTATAAATCTCTATCTTTCTCTTGCAATTGTAAATCCCATTCTGAATGAGGTTCTGCTTTTCCTGGAACTTGCATTTGTTTCCATCATTGAGAGCATTTTTTCATTTGTTTCTGTCTGGTTATTTCAGTAGCCATGTGATATAGAACCTCTTGTTTAACCTCTGCATGCATTCTGGTTCATGCAGTCAAATTTGTTCTCCTGTCTTGCCTGGTGTACCATGTGATGGTGGGTCATTTGGTAGCTCCTTTGATCTTGATAAAGATGTTGAGATTCTTGTATTATCAAAAACACACATGAGGAGGAGACAACTGTGATAGGGCAACACTTTCTTTACCATTCTTCTTCACATTAAGTCCTTTAAAAGTTCATAAAAAAATAAAAAAAATAAAAAGTTATAACATAATATAGGGTATGATTGTCCAGAAATTTCAGTAAGTACTATTTGAAATCAAAGCTATTCTGGAGACACAAAACGCACCATTTTCTTTGATTGAGTGTACTGTAAATGATTTTTCCATGCCCCATAAGCTGCTCTGCTAACTTCAGTGAGTGCAATAAGTGGTTAAATGACTGAATAATGAATGATTTGGTTATTTGCGATATGGTTTAAAATGTTATGCCATCATTTACTTAGACATATTTAGTTCCTTTTAGGCAGTGTTAGCTCAGGCAGTTAATGTGCTAGAGGGTCTAATTCTTGCCACCACCAGGTCACTAGTGTTTAGTAGTTTCTTAACATACATTATATTTATATACAGTATACATTATATCAATGCATGGACTTCTGCATCCTTAAAACTTGTTGAAGATCTTGCAGATGAAGTAACCCAAAGTGGCAACTCGTAGGATGAAAAATATAATAACAATGTTCATACAACTAGCTTCATTACCATAACCTTCTAGTTTGACCTTAATCTTATTTTACAATCATGCAACATTTGTTTTTCTTTGCTGTTCATGAGGTTTCATTCTCAGCAGAGTTGATTAAACTGTGTTTACAGGTGAAGTCGGGTGTTTATTGTTTGGAGCGTTTATGCCAAAGAGCTTCATTTTCTTCACTGGCGTTGTTCATTATAAGTTTTTACCCTTCACATGACTTTCCCAATTCAGCAGTTTTATTTCGTCTTTCATTCTATACAGGCATTTTCTTTCCTTTTTTTTTAAGGACAAGCCCAGCTTTCATTTTATATTTTGTTTAATGTGCTCCCCGATCTCATTGAAATGACAGGGATGATTTATGAAATTTGAAGTCTAAGCACTCTTTAATATTTTTTCTTTTGCTTATTGCTTTCTTTGGCAAGATGACAAAAAATCTTTTACACATGGAGAATTTATACTGTTATACAGTAGATAGATCTAATTTCCAGTATATTATACAGAATGCTGGACTGATGTCTTGCACAAACCATTTTTTGCTATTGTTTACACTTTTATATATTTAACCTATGCATATAAGCCAGAATGATACCGTGAGTATCTCTTAATTATTTCCTTTACAAGTAGTACTGTAGCTGACATTATGATTCTGAAGTTAATGCTTCACATCTGTTTATTTGTTTTTATTTCTTTGTGTAAAATTAAGTAAAAAATAATGTTATTTATTTATTTAATACTGAAAACTATTAGAAACATTAATGTAGTCAATTACTTTCTGCAACATATAAGCCTGACTACACACTCTCTATGATTTTTCTTTTTTCTTTTTTTTTTTTTAAATCCATATCTGAGGTTGATTTCCCGAAGATGTGTTCAAGGTTTAAAACTGAATTTCTGCAATGATTCTCAGCACCCTATGGGGTTTGTTGGCTTACAGTATTTGACAGTTTCTTATTGGCCGTCATTCAGGAAGATTGTCAGAGCTCATTTAGTTTTTTCTTCAAGCTGCCTTGTAGCGCTGAGACGTCATTAGTCCGTCCTTAACTCCATGAGCTTTTCCCCCCCAGTGTCTCAGGAGCTCACTTATGCTTTTGAACTCCATTTAACTCACAATCTGATGTGTTTAACTATTTGCTTCCCATGTCTGATGTTTCTCTTTGCTTCCTAACACAGACCTGTCTCAAAGCTTCAACTCTTTAGTGCACTTGAGGGTTTAGGCGAAATAAAGACTACTTTATTTCTATATATAATTCCCTGCTACTGCTGTTGTATATGCACACTTCCTACATGTGTATTTCTTTCTGTAAGTTAACGACAAGTTTTGATTTTCCAGGATCAGACATTTCATGTCATGCGCACTCAGGCCACGGCCGGCACTAGGACCCGGAAGTAATGCGGTCGCGAACCTGAAAGCATAAAAGGAATCAAGATGGCGCCGCACATCGCTCAGTCATTGGGTTTTGCCCATGCTACCTCGGATTCGTTAGTCAAATCGTGAGTACTCACTTTCTTGGGTTTACTTTCAGACTGAGTGTGTATTTATAGGACGCGAGATAGATTGTGTCGTTCTCTTACTCCTTAAATGTGAGAGTCCTTCTATAAATCGCGTGATTATCCTGCCCATTCGTGCGTGTTCATCTGCATTTGGGTTTACCATTCACGCTACAAAGGGCTAACCGCTAAAGCTAAGTCTTTCTGGTCTCCTCGGATTAGTCCACGACAGAATGACTGAGCCTACAATGGTAAACCCCGCAGCTCATGCACGCTTATGCGATGTGGTGGACCAGCATGCTATGCTGATCAACAAGCTAACCAGAGAGCTTGCTAATCTGCGCCTGAGTGGCCAAGATATCGCGGCCTTGCGCCGCGAGGTTGCAGAGCTCAGACGGGAGAATGCAGATCTCCGCGCAGCTGTTGACGGCATGGCTAGCAGGCCGCCCGTCGCGGCGGCCGCGGCCCCGCACCAGCTCCCCCCTTCTGATGTCTTTCTCGCTTTACCAGACAAATGGGATGGCACGGATGGGAAATGCAGTGTGTTTTTAACATCTCTGGATCTGGTGTTTGAGTTTAATTCCACCAAATACTCCACCGATCGGCTACGCATTGCACTACTCATCTCGTTGCTATCCGGGCAAGCAGCTGAGTGGGCCACGGCAGTTCTTCGCTCAGACATGGACACCGCCCACTCGTACAACGAGTTCACCCGCCAGCTTAAACTCACTTTTGAACACCCAGCGGGCGAGTTGGAGACCGACACGAAGCTCTATCACCTGCGACAGGGAGGATTGTCCGTGAGTCGTTACACCGCGGAATTTCGGACGCTCGCGGTGCAGACCTCGTGGGGAGACGCCGTCCTCTGGACATCCTACTTCGAGGGGCTGGCTTCCCGGATCAAGGACGAGCTAGCCGGACGAGAGCTCCCAGCCACACTGAAGGGACTGATTCAACTGTCTCTCCGAATCAACCAACGCCTCCTCGCTCGTCTCAAGCCAGCACCTTGAACCCTGCCGCCAGCTTCCAACTATTCCTACACCACACCAAGACCACCGACCACCTTGACCACCACTTTCCCCGGAAATGTTGAATCTCCACCTCCTGCCGTGGTTAACATGGGAGCCGGGGAACACATGCAACTAGGGCGCGCCTCCCTGACCGTGGCAGAACGCGAGAGATGCTACCATGAATGTTTGTGTGCCTATTGTGGATCTGCAGCACACCACCGGGCGATCTGCCCCTTCCGTCCAGGAAACGCCCAAACCCGGTGAAGGAGGGGAGAGACTCACCGGGCACCATCCACCTCTCCGTGACAACCGACACCACCAATTCCCGCCTTACGGTCCAGGTAATCCTCCACTTTGGTCACAAACGGGTCCGAAGTACCGCGTTCATCGACTCCGGTGCCGCGGGCAACTTCATTGACTCCACATATGCCAAAGAGTTGAGGGGTAAAAATTGAGGCGTTATCCCAGCCAGTGAAAATCACTTCAGTCGATGGCCGGCCCCTTTCCTCCAGCCCTATCACCCAACAAACCCAATTCATCACCCTCAGCATGGGCCAACATCAAGAACAAATTCAATTTCACCTCACCCCCATTTCCTCGCCACCTGTCATACTTGGATATCCCTGGCTACTCCAACATGACCCTCTAATCTCCTGGACACGAAATCGGATTCTTCAGTGGGGACAGAACTCTGCCTATGGGCTCAGGCTGGGACGTGTTCCACGGAGTCTGAGGCCCCCGACGTCAACCACCACCACATCCCTCCATCCTATCGGGAACTGGCTGAGGTTTTTTGCAAACGACGGGCCCACCATCTGCCACCTCACCGTCCCTACGATTTAGCGATTGAGCTACAGCCAGGTTCCAACCCACCCCGCGGCCACCTCTACTCCCTCTCCAGCCATGAGACCAAGGTGATGGAGGAATACGTCGCCAGTGCCCTCCGACATGGCACCATCCGGCCATCCTCGTCACCCGCGGCCGCGGGGTACTTCTTCGTAAAGAAGAAAGGGGGTGAACTTCGCCCATGTGTCGACTATCGGGGGCTAAATAAAATCACCATCAAGAATCGTCATCCTCTGCCGCTCACCAACTCAGCCCTGGATGCCCTCTCTGGTGCCACCTTGTTCACTAAGATGGACCTCCGGAGCGCCTACAACTTGGTGCGCATCAGAGAGGCTGATGAGTGGAAGACGGCCTTCATCACTCCTACCGGACATTACGAGAGCCTGGTCATACCTTTTGGACATACCTTGGTCATACCCTCGGCCTTCCAACAATTCATTAACGACGTTCTGAGGGACATGCTGGGCCGATGCGTGTTCGTTTATCTAGATGACATCCTTATCTACTCTCACACCACCGAAGAAAATGTTCAACACGTCCGGGCCATGTTAAAGAGATTGCTCGCTCACCAGCTGTACTGTAAGCTGGAGAAGTGTGCTTTTCACAAGCACTCCATCACGTTCCTGGGTTTTGTCATCTCGCCCCAGGGTGTGGCCATGGACCCGCAAAAACTGGAAGCTGTACATCACTGGCCACTACCGAATTTCCTCTCTCAACGAGGTCCAGACCCATGTGGCTTCTTCTCCAAAAAAATTAACCCCACTCAACAGAGATACGGAGTAGGGGACCGTGAACTTTTGGGCATAAAGTGGGCTTTGGAGGAATGGCGTCACTGGCTCCAGGGCACCAGTGAGCCATTCCTTGTCTGGACGGACCACCAAAACCTTCTAACCATCAAGAACCTCAAGCAGCTCAACCCACAGCAGGCACGGTGCGCTCTATTTTTTGAACAGTATAACTTCCACCTGTCATACCGTGCCTGTTATTCCAACCACACAGATCATCGCACTACTCAACTGGGAAATCGAAACGAGGGTTCACCAGGCACTGGCTGCGGAGACCGTATCGGCAGATGCGCCGCCTGGATGACTTTATGTCCCAACGCACCTCTGAACAGAAGTCCTTCAATGGGGCCACTCTTCCCTCGTCGCGGGACACCCTGGAAGCCTAAGAACCATCTCCTTCATAAAACGGGCATTTTGGTGGTCCACGATGAGGAGGGACATCATCGAGTTGGTTCAGGCGTGCCCGGTGTGTGCCAGGGCCAAGGATCGAAATCAACCTACACCTGGAGAACTTCAACCTCTTCCCGTTCCTTGACGGCCCTGGACACACATCGCCTTAGATTTCCTGGGCCCACTACCTCAAATGGGCGGAGTTGTCCCACAGCCTCCACATCTCCTCTCCTACCAACCTAAGCCCATTTGAGGTGTGCCATGGTTTCCAACCTCCGATGTTCCATTGACGTACCATCGGCCCAACAGTTGGTCCGCCCGTGTTGACGGCTATGGCACCAAGCCAACCTTGCCATCCAATGTGCCAATAACAACTACGTTGCACAACATCGCCGTCGACACGCCCCAGGACGATTGTACCACATAGGTGACAAGGTTTGGCTATCAACCAAGAATCTCCATCTGCACACCGAATCCCGGAAACTGTCACCCAGATTCATCGGACCATACCGTATCACACTAAGGATTAACCCTGTCACCTACGGGCTCCAGCTGCCTGCGGCGCTCCGGATTCACCCAGTCTTTCATACATCCCAACTGAAGCCATTCACCACATCACCTATGATTCCACCCACCCCCCTTGCTCCTCCTCCCCGTATCATCGACGGCGGTCCCGCCTACACTGTGCGACGGATCCTCGACTCGCGTCCTCGGGGCAGGGACACCCAGTATCTGGTCGACTGGGAAGGCTATGGCCCTGAGGAACGGTCTTGGATTCCAGCACGTTTCATCTTCAACCCCGAACTCATCCGGAACTACCGTCACCGGGTATCCTCCACCCCGGGACTGTCTGGAGCCGGTCCTGGACAGCGGGGTACTGTCATGCGCACTCAGGCCGTGGCCGGCACTAGGACCCGGAATTAATGCGGTCGCGAACCTGAAAGCAGAAAGGAAACAAGATGGCGCCGCACATCGCTCAGTCATTGAGTGTTGTCCATGCTACCTCGGATTCGTTCGTCAAATCATGAGTACTCACTTTCTTGGGTTTACTTTCAGACTGAGTGTGTATTTATAGGATGCGAGATAGATTGTGTCTTTCTCTTACTCCTTAACTGTGAGAGTCCTTATATAAATCGCGTGATTATCCTGCCTGTTCGTGTTCATCCGCGTTTGGGTTTACCATTCATGCTACAAAGGGCTAAGTCTTTCTGGTCTCCTCGGGTTAGTTCATGACATTTTACCCACTGAATGTTCATGAGACTGACACAGACCTCAAGCAAGGTCATAATTTCTGGAAATAAGAACTTCTTTAAAACATTTGCACAAAAAACTGCCTTTTAAATCACTATTAATAAACAATTTTCCACTAGACATGTTCCCAAAGTATTTAAAAAAATCCTATTGCCTCTGAGTGGCACAGTGGTAAAGTGCTCGCCCTATCATCCGGAGATCGCTGGTTCGGTTCCCGGGTGATGCTGTAACCTCTCACAGCCGGAGGTCTCGAGAGAGACAAATTGGCCGAGCTCTCTCAGCGGGGAGGGATGAGAGGTACTTAGTGCTCCAACATTAATCACGGCTCTACGCCATTCGGGGCGTCTGTGATGTGCACTGTCCTCCGAGTGTGTTATGCCGCCCCCTGAGCGAGCAGTTCAGAAAAAAAAGAGGTCGGCTGGTGTCACGTGGTTCAGAGAAACATGTGACATCCCTCGGCCCTCCTGGCTGAATGTTAGTAATTAGCCTTAATGTGGGAGCCCCCCCTAGTGATGGGAAGGAATTGAACATGACTAAATTAGGGAGAAAATCTTTTATATTATTAAAAAATAATAATAAATAATCCTATTTCTGACTAAGTAAACAAATAATTATAATTAAATACTGCAGCATGAAGTAAGATAATGGTGTCTTTAACACTCATTATTGAAACGTGACGATTGCAAGCCTAATAATAATAATAATAATAATAAAATTCTGCTTAATATTTTTTATCCCCTATCAGTCTGTATTTGTGTGCTGCTACAGAGTACACTAAAGAAAGTGTGTGTATGAGAAGGGGAATTAAAATGTCACTGGTAAATGTCAACAGTGTTGTTCCGTGTAAAATTCAGTTCAGAGAAAAGAAAAAAGAAAAATTTTTAGGTGTCTTGTACCAAGCACCATGACTTTACTATCTCTTTAAAACTGGAGGATAAATGCTTTACAGGCCAGAGTGAAAAAATAAAATCATAGAATCATTTCAGTTTATTTTTTAATGAAATAGAATGATAAAATAAAACTACCTGATTACATGTTCTACAATCATTGTGCAGTTAGCTTCTATGGAGTTATTGTTTTGCCTAGTTGTTTAAATACTGTATGGCTCCACCCAGTGGAACCTTGAATTGTGAGAAACTTGGTCTAAGAGCGTTTTGCAAGACGAGCAAAAAATTTAAATAAATTTTAACATAATAAACAAGTGAGGTCTTGAAACACGAGTAGAACGCATGCGCTTTGTCTGCCGAAGCCACATATTTGTACATCCCCCCCGAGGTAATCACATTATTACACATGTAATAAATCATACTTCTGCAAATTAATATCCTTATTACCTTCTTTGTCTGTTTTCACACACTTGTTACAAGGTTACTAAGTCCACCACACCATATTTCTTATAAAAATATTCAGCAGAACAGAAACTATTGATTATTACCGTACTCTTTAATCTATGTGACAGCATCAGGTAATCCACTAGGTAGTCTGATAATCATCAGATAATCTTTCTGGTATTTATTTTGGCTATAAAATACACCTTGTATATATAATCATAGAATAGATATTTTTAATACATATAAATAAATTAATTAAATTAATTTTAAAAAGCAATTTCCCTCTGGGATTAATAAAGTTCTTTGAATCTTGAAACTTGAATCTATCAATGAAAAAACACAGTAGCCTAATGTCAGTTAACAGTGCTTTTGCCATCTGCTGTTGTATCTAAAGTCATGGTAGTGATGTGAAGGTACGTAGTCATAGTGACAAAAGGTATGTAGAATAAATTAAGTGTTGTTTGCTTTTTTGATCCACCAAAATCAGAGAAGCATGGTAGTGGCAGCATCAAGTTAAGTGTTAACTATGGGCTTTTTTTTTTTTGGTTCCCTAGTGGACAGCTTCCTCTATACAGACTCACAGCTCTGCGTTTGGTTAACAAAACTCTGAGTTGATAACAAAACAGGAGGATGCAATTTTTTTGTTTATGAAAAGCATAGGAAGAACTTCCCGTTCTGAGATAGCATGTTTATTATCAAGTTTGTTATTCGGGGAACTAAAAAGTAACTAACAAAAACTAAAAACTAAACAAAAACAGAGCTTTGCCATCTGCATAAGACTGGACATAAGACATTGCTCTGAAAACTAAAAATAATGTCTTTGATCTTGACGAACATTTTGTCTTGAGGCTCTAAAACCATACCAGGTGTTACCTAATGATTGCACAAAATGTGCTGGTATCTGGGGGCCTTAAATAAGCATACTGCCAGGTGCAGCACTTTCATGCTGATTGGTTATGAAGGCAGTGTCATGTATCTCATGTCTGTCTCTAACAGCAGATCTGCCTGTTCAGAACTTCTGTCTCTCGCGAAACCCACGTCGTTGTCAGGCGCGGGACTGGAGAAGGGTGAACCCAATAGCAGACTAACAGTGTTTATTGCTTTATTGAAAATGCAATGG
>JAOTQY010180195.1:0-11645 GCA_026413445.1 Dolichallabes microphthalmus | reverse complement strand
AACATTTTGTGTGACAAACATGCAAAAGAATAAGAAATCAGGAGGGGGCAAATAGTTTTTCACACCACTGTAGATGACATTATGCTTGGTGGGTTCACACTTCCGTTCTGTGGTGATGATGACTCGGCTGTGGGTTTTTTCTCTTTTTTTGCTTACTTTCTGAACAAGCACAAGCGATATGTCCTGATGAAAATGGAGCTTGTCAGATTCTCCACGGCACATTTCATTCCTGGGCAGCCACTTTGAGTTATAGTGACACGCTTTCACTGTATTCTTCTGAAAGACGATCAGGTGGAATATGGCAGAGAGTTCTGGCAGGGTTTGAGGGGGGGGGGAGCAGGCTATGAGAGTAATGGTCCCGAGCCTTTCGTTTTAGATGATAAAACCCTGTGACAAATATGCTTCAAAGTGTTTATTCCGATATTTATAACCCTGTGAATTTTTACTGGGTATGTAAAAGAATCCCCAAGATGAAGAGTGCATCTTGCAGTAAACTTTTACACTCTAAGTCTTTACACGGGATTCAGGTTATACTACAGCACATTTTCAGATAAGTTATTATTTCTATAGAAACTGCTTCTTCATAGAGCCTTGTATCATGGATGCACCATCTAATATTAAAACAGATTTTTTACAATATGCCATTTATTTACGTTTAATATGTTATTTAACAATACATATTTTAGAATCATTGATATGGTGAGGTTTTATAGAAGACATCTATGGTAGGAGTCTAGAGATAGAAAAAATTACAATTTGGTAAGGAATGGGTAGATAGATCTGTATATCTATCTATCTATCGATCGATGGATCTACAGTATACATACAGTATATGGAGGTTGTTCAAGTCAAATTTCTTGTGAATGAGGGTGTAAACCCAACTGATATTTACAGAAGACTCTTAGCCACAGTAAAACAGTAGCTCAGGTGGTTAATGCATTGGACTACGGTTCAGAACATCCCAGGTTAAAATCCCACAACCACCAAGTTGCCACTGTTGGGTCCTTGAGCCCAACTGCTCAGATGTGTAATGAGATAAAAAAATGTAAGTCGGCCAAATGCCTAAATGTAAATGTAAAACAACTGAATAGTCAGGCATTGGGTCCGTGAATGATTATCCCAACTGAGGTGGCTCGAAGCCGTAGTAGTTGTTCCCATGAACATTCAGAGAGTGGAATCACGATCTTTGAAAATGATATGTAACTACTGTAGCAACTGTATACACAAACACTCAAGACCACTTGCATATTACAGGAACTCGACTGGGAGGTATCCCCTGTACAGTCCTGACCTTGTTCCAAGCCGTTTCCACATGTTGAGTCCATTAAAGGAGTTTCAAGCAATCCGATCATTGATCCGGCATACTGAGAAACTTTCTACTTACAGTATAAATTAAAGGGTGTGGTCATACTGTACATTCTGACGTAAATACTGTCCCTGGCTGGGTGAGCTTTATTGCTTACCTTAACCTACATACGCTAGGGAGACAGAATAGGTAGGGAGAGTAGAAAGAGTTCTTTATACTAGAATTGGTGTTTTAAGGGTTAAAAATGGATCTCTTAGCATTGATAGTAGTTTCAAAGACAGAAATGTTGGGATTTTTTTTGTTGTTGTTTCCATTCATGCTGAACATTTTTGTCTTTTCAAACCTGTTGCTTTGTTGCTCGAGTGTCTTCCAACTCATTTCATTCTTACAGGAATATTTTTGAAACTCCACCAAAAAAGCATTGGCACAAAGTGTTTTTCCACGCAAATGCACACACAAACACACACATACACACAGGCGTTTTTATGAGACCTGAGTCAGAAAATTGCATCACCCAATTACAGCAAGAATCCAGTGCACGGGGCACAGTTGCTGAAATGTACAGTCACTGGGGAAACAAACATGCACACACGCGCACACACACACACATGCACACAAGCGCACACACACACACACACACACACACACACCCTGCTGTGCCTGCTGCCTCATGCTCAGTGGTTCTTCACCAGCCACAGATCTGCTGTAAACATTGTGTTTGATTTGACTGGAAGAGACAAAACATTTCTCCAGCTACACAGAGACGCATGTCTACAGGTGGTGTAGGAAATCTGTATCTGTATGTGTGTGTGTATAGCATGACTTTGTCCGTATACACCACTATGTATAGTACACATGTTTCTAGTATGAATCTGCATAAAGACTTACAGCGACAAATATATGATGACGACGATGATGATTATGATGATGATGATGAAATATAATTTATTATGAATAACTCCTACTACTCCTACGTGGCTCCATCCACAAATCAGTTCAGAAATCAAGTAGCAAAACGAAGCTAGTTTAAATGAATAATAGTGCGTTAATCCCAAATCTGCATCTAGAAGTGATTTCTAAGCTCAGGGGAAATTTTTGGACATAATTTGGTTAATGACCTCTAAAGCATCTGACGCAACGTCAAAGTCTGTCAAAATCCGTCGCGCTGTTTTGCTTTCCTATCTAAGAAAGATTTATCCGAGCGAATCTGTTTCGCTCCAGTGAACAGGAAAGGATGCAGGCAGATGAAGAGGGATATAAGTCTTACTTACACAGAAACAGTTTGGAGTTTTTTGTAGAGAAAACGAAAAGGTTGCAGCGATACTCTGCAGAGGGCCAGAGAGAAGTGCATTAAATTCACATATTCTGGATATCTGCGATCCCGCTTCAGTGGTGCGCTTCAGGAAGCACAATATAACAACAGAGTATTGAAAATATATATTTAATGCAAGATACAACGAGATCTATAATTTCTTGTGTGTTTAATAAGTGGGTTATTTATCGGCACAAAGCAGGGTTAAGGGCTCGGTAGTGATCAGCATGATAACAGAAATAAAAAGTCAAGATGTACTGTAATCATGTAGCCAGCCAGGTTTAGTTGCTAATTTTGTTAAAACATGACGAAAGGTCTATGTAACACTTAAAGGTGTAAAGAACATTTGAACAGCTTGACTGCAAAATGAGATGTGCCTCCCATTTTTACAGTTTTGAAAAGTTGTTTTGGTTTTTTGTTTTTTTATGAAAAAGAAAAAGTATTGCAACTGATATTGTAATATTTTGTGCACATTTTATTTGGACAAATTGTCAAAATGGTCAAAATTGTTTTGGTTATATCAGTGTGAATTTTGTATAATTTGGCAAAGGGCTATAACTTCAACTCCAACGGTCTTGTCACGAAGAATAAATCATCCTGAAGTTGTGCTTGTGGTTATTTAAGTATGCAATTTAGGATCACAAATATTTTGGTTGGGTTTTGATATCAAATATCAAACTTGTGCTTTGATTGTGATTTTGTATTGACACAAATAAAAAGTAGTGGCAACAGGGTTGCACACAAAATCTTTTTTAATTAAAAAACATTTTAAGGAGCATAAAAAAACATTATAAATAATAAAAAACTTCAGTTTACAGCATCATCATCATCCTCCTTTATCAGTTTTAGGTTCACCTTCGTACAAGACAAACACGCCTTATCAAGGATACAGGTATGCCCCATTTAACATCTGTTCATGCATCAACTGACCATACATAAATCAGATATTCCCTAAGGTTATATCATTACAGGAGTATCAGGCAGGACCAGAGAAAGTGAAAGCAAAATTTTCCCACACACAGCACAGAGACCTCAAGTCTCATGTACACAAATTATTGTGGATTTTTTAAGCATTGTAATATATCTCCCTGCTTAATGTTCTTTAGAAAATATTACCATTATTGCATCATTGCCTCACAAATGCAGCAAAGCCAGTAGAAATGATAGCAAGAGCAAGAGTTAAAAAAAAGTCTTTCACTAATGTATCCCATGCAACTTTTTGGAGGATATAAGTTAGTATTGAATCAACATCCAGATCACATAATGGCCTATTTCACAGAACGTACTGTATTACAGACCTGTAGTTCATGACTGCTGGGGTTCTTGCCTTCAACATTCTCCACAAATCCACTGAATGCATCCATTTAATCCACAGCAGCCTCTGTTTTGCCCAAATGACAGCTTCAGGTCACGTGACAGAAAAAAGCGATGCGATTAGTTTTTCAGGGCACGTCAACTTTTGCTCTGAAATGTCACTAAATTTCCCTAAAACAGTATGTCCCATAGCATTTTATTCATCTTGTACCACAACAATACATCAATTGTTTAATTAACTGAAAAATGTGATACTAAATAATAATAATAATATTAACTACTTCCATTCATCATATGTATTTATCATGTGTACATTTTTTGTTACATATGCCAGGCATGATACAGGAGATAGAGCCTTGCTCAAGGGACCAACAGTCACAGCTTGATGGTGTTGGGAGGTGAACGCTCACCCTTGTGATTAATAACAGTTCCTGTCACCACCTCCCATGGTACCCAAAACTACCATGAGTTTTCCCATGGTAGAACATTTACTGCCTGTTACAAGCCACTGGCACTGGAGATTCCCTCCATAAGTGTTACAGTGTCAGTTATTAAGGAAAACCTTACCATCTCAATGATTATGCAGACTTTTCATGCTTAAGCTTAGAATAGGTATATCAAGCATGCACCAGTTAAGTTCCTGTAAACAGGCTGTTGCTATAGAGACAATAACATATAGAACAAGCACATTAATATAAATTACAGGAGAAAACCAGGCGATGCCTGTGGTTGTTTTGGATCCTGTATTAACACCTGATGGAAAATAAGATTGGTGCCTGTAGCTAAATTCCAAGATGGCTAATATCGCTGGTCTTGCCAAGGTCACCTGACAGATGGTTCATAATATGCAGTTATGTCTTCACAGCTCTGCTTTTGTGCACAGAGCCGATAAAGACAGAGAGCCTCTCCGCAGAGGCGGCACAAACAGTAATGGTGTATTTGGAAAATGACACTGGGCCATAATTACCAAAGAACAAATCCGATAAATAATCAAACCAGCTTGATTGAGTGCCTGCACTGTAAAAGGGTCACATTCAAACTCTATTTCTGCAAAAACGGGACATAAGGTACCAAACGTTAGGTAATCTCTGCGGGCCTTGTTATGTCTGAATCCTGAAAACTTTCACTTTTTTTACATTATATGAGAAAGAAGATAGTTAGTTAGTTATGATCCATGATCCATGATGTGATACCGCAGCTCACTAGCACTAATTAGGCAGCATTTGTTAGATAAAACTGTAAGGAATAAAACACTCAGAGCATGCTGTTCCATGACTATGATAAACAACATACTGTAGTGGTGTGATGAAGATAAAGATGTGGAACAGTTATCACACAGAAGCTGAATATTTCATTTGAATTAAACGGAGATAAGCATGTCATTTTTTTTTCCAGTTTTAGTTACGATTAATGCGGGACATCAAAAAAACATTGTTACAGATATAAACAATGGATCCTTCACAAGCATTCCTTTTAAAGTTAATAAGACACAAGAAATTGGTGTGTTTTATCCACCTATAGTGGGTAATTTTGTTCTTTTCTGGATTAGATTTGGGGGCACGGTGGCATAGTGGTTAGCACTGTTGCTTCGCACATCAAGGTCCTGAGTTCGATTCCTGTGTCGGGTCTGTGTGTATCGAGTTTGCATGTTCTCCCCGTGCTTGGTTTCCTCCCACAGTCCAAAGACATGCAGATTAGGCTAACTGGAGTTCCCAAATTGCCCTTAGTGTGTGAATAAATACAATGATCACCATTGGCCTCAATGGTCCCTAATTGGACTATGGATGGATTAGATTTAGAGCTAGAGTGTTGATGAATGATATTTCATTTTGTCAAATATGCATTAATACACTAATCTTATACATACTTCTTGTTCATATATCAACAATTTCAATCTTATTTAAATCTTGAATACTTTGCAGTTGTTAAAAAAGCAATGTACTGTAAAAAAAAAAGCACTGTGCAAATGTGTTGACCTCCTCATTTCTTCATATAAAATGTAATTAAAAAGTGTAGATTAAATGAAATATACAGTAACGAGTGTTTCGACAGACTGTAAAGTGTCCATAGATACAATAAAAAAATTGGTTGTGACAAGTTGTGACAATCTCAGCAGCAACCTCATTTCCCCTCTCATCTGTTCCAACCACTCAGTATTCAGCATCACCAGTAAACTGATCACCACCCTGATCATCTGTTATCATCCTTAAGGTTCATGCCATGTCAGCGTGTGGCTTATCAAAGAATATTCCTCTGAATATACGTATATAACTCCTCAGGTACTGGGACTGGACTGAAAATGAGAGCCAAAAAAGTCCTTCAGGAAGCTGGGAGAACTATTCCTCAAGACTTCAGTAAAAATACAAGAAAGTCTGGCTCTTTGGAAGAAAAATATGAAGAAATTAAATGTGGCTCAAGACTTTTACACAGTACTGTATGTATGTCCCCACAGTTATAAACTTTATAACAAACTTGTTAGAAATCTTTCATGGGTTAATATAAGTTCTCATTTCTGTTTTTTAAGAATACCTGAGAGATCTTGCATCTTAGCTTTTGCCTATTTCGACATCTTCAGTATTACCATATAACAAAAAGTCAGGATTTTAAAACGAATGTCTTTCCCTTGCATCACCTGTCATATCTAGCCCTGTCTGATCTTATCTGAGGGTTTTTCTTTTTATTCCCTTTCATACACAGAGGGAGATCGTCTGACACAAACTCATTCATCGGCCAATTACTTTAAAACGTGGATCAGGTGTGGCTCCTGCTTGTTCACATCGTTTACACAGTTGATATTATTACAGATAGGACTCTATACTCTACCATCTTCCTCTGTCAGAGTTGAGCACTTTGCTTTAAAGAGTAGTGGATTTTGGCAACAAAGTGCGGTCGGTCGTGAATCTCAGAGAGACATCTGTGTCGCAATCTGTTACAGAAAGCAAGGATTAAACCCACAAGGTCGTTTTTCTACACTGACTCACTTGGGAGTAACACTCGAGCCACAACACTTGACCCCAAGTTTTATTTAAATGCCACTAAAGGACATGCAGGGCAAAAACAAAAATAGAAAAAAAAACAAGGCTATACTAATAATCCTTTTATTGAGCGTTGTTTGTTTTTCATATACAGTGTTTCTGTAAGCTAATCCTCAAATATGCGATTTGAGGAAGCCAATTACACGTACTGTACATTGTTTCACACTTGGCTTTGGGTTTTGCTTACACAGTAGGAGTGGCCAGACCAAAGTTCTCAACAATGACTCTGTGAGACTGCCAAGTAAGCTTCGTGATGACCCGATCTTATTACAAACCCGGAGTGTTTATGGTCTTTGTCAAGGAAAATAAATCAATAAGATTTAAACTCTGCAACATACAGTATAAAACACACTCAGGTTTATAACAGAACTACTGAAACACACTGGTTTTGCAGATGGGCATGGTCACATAAGTAAAAAAAATCCCTGCCACACCCACCCCATATCTCATATCTTACTTCTGTTAATGAATCTAGCTTATGTTCGCCACAAAAATGATGTCTTAGCAAGTGACGTCTTAAATATCAACAAATGCATGTAATATTTCTAAATTATAGAATTATTCCATATTCAATATTAGATTATTTAGGTTAGTTTTAGATGCTTTTACTTATTCGAAGCTTTAATCAGCCTGATTCTATCAAAAGTAATGCAATAGTGGGCGTAACTTTTTTGTTGAATCTGACATAGATTTGGTTGAATCTGACATAGATCGTTTAAATTGCACATGTCGGACAAGCAACTCTTCTCCTATATTTAAAAATCCCATTTTTCACAGTTGATGGTCTCCCACTGCGCTACAGAATGTTTACGGAGATGATGCCACTGAAAAGAAAAATGCGCACAGATGGATGAAGAAGTTTAAAGAAGGGGGAACCAGCATTGAAGACAAACACAGCAGTGGGAGAACATCAAGTGCGACAAAGAGGATTTTCAAAGAGGAGTTGAGATTTGTTTCAACGATTGATTGTGCTATGTTGAGTAATACCTTTGCAGAGAGGAAGAAGAGTTACTCTACCAATATGTGCAAATTAAACGTCCTATGTTATTTAATAAAAAAAAAAAGTTGTGCAACTCTTAGTACAACCTGTTTCTTCAAGGTCTAGAAGCACAGTCCAGTGTTTCCCACACACTGATTTGTTTGTGGTGGCCTGTTGCACTATCAACACTCACCTTTTTTACTCACACACATGAACACACAGACCTGTCTGTGAATAGCCCCGTCTCTGCATGCGCACAGATTGGCTGAAGAGCTCGCCAAAATACAACAGTTTGTGTTGTTAAACCGTCAATTTAGCAAAAGTGTTTCAGAACAACTGCGATCAGTTTTGAGAGAGAGCTCTTAGTGAAAATAAAGATGGCGGAAGAGGAAGCAGGCACTCAATCCACTTTTCAAGAAAGGAATCGGTGAGACCCGGCTCTTTATTTGCAGAGAATGTAAGAAGCCTGATTAGTTAAGGGTGATTAGTGATTAGGATTGTCAAGGTTACCTCCACATGCAAAAAATATATATATATACAGTATTTTTAACTGCTTAAATTGTTATCAGCTAATAATCATTAAAATCTCTAATATGTTAATTAACCATAAAAGCTGTGTAATGGTTCTGTATTGAGATGATATTTTAGGTGTCTCTGGAAGGAGTCTCCAGTGTCAGCGCTTTGTCACACTTATACAAATACTGCAGCTGCTAGAACATACAGTAAGTGAAAACAGAAAGTAATTCCTTCTCATTAGTTGTAGACTGTTTTTTTTTCATTAAAAAACTAATTGAAAATAAAATAAAAACTAATTTGAAGAAGAGTAACTGTCACGATTTTGATTTTTCATAACCGCATTTTATACAGTATATTTTGGCAATATTTAAAGGCTGTGATGATGTTAAAGTACAAGTATATTAAACAGTATGGAAGTATTGAAATAATAACAGACATAGATTAATTTTTACTAAATTTTAATTGGTCTTTTATTTTTTTTAATTGGTTAAAATCAAACACCAAGACAAACCATGGGACCTCAACAAATCTACACAAAAAAATATTCTTTCTCCTAACACCTGGACATACCCCAGACTTGGTATCCTTGCATCCTAGAACTGTAATTTTTCTCATGCCGCTTTGTGAACGTGCCATTATGATGAAGTGTCCTCCTCAGCCAGTGTCATTATCCTCGTTAGGAACACTTTAGTGAAGGCAGGTGTGATGCAATACGCTCTGTTCTTTTTGTAACACTGTAAGACGAGACGTAGATTCGTGTGAAGCTGTTCCCGATGAAGCAACTAAGCTACATCAATAGTGCTGTAAATATACATGTTTCTGGAAATATACATGTTGTGATTTTCCAGACACTACACACAGGTCAGGGCCAGACTTACACTATGACGGTCTGAGAATCAGGATAGTTACTGAGCCATGACCAATACACCATTTGCTCAGTATCATGGTGAATATAAGCCTAAATATTTGATACTCTATCGCCGGGGTACTCAATAGGCAGACTCCGGTCCGCATCCGGACCCAAATATGGTTAAATCTGGACCGCCGCCAAAACAAAAAAGCTAACGAGAAAACGAGAAACATGAAAACGAGAGTGATTCGTTCATTTTCTATTTGACCGTGGCATGTTTCTTGGTGCCAGGTTGAGTTTTTCAGAAACTGCTGATCTCTTGAGATTTTCACACACAAACAACTCTAGAATTTACACAGAAACAAAAACATCCAGAAAGCGTTGGTTCTACACGCGGGAACGGCTTGTTTCTAAGAGAAATGATCAGACTAGTTTGAGTTGATGGCCTCCAGTGATGGGAAACAGTAACCTTTCCATAATCGATCATGAGTTTAAGAAAACAAATCAATTATTGTTTAACAGTCGGTTGAAACTCACACTATAATGCTTCCTGCACTTGTTGTGTTTCCTGAAAATCGATCCCATCACTATTCAATATCACTACAAACAGAGTACATTACACATACGTACATACATCAACTAGGATTACACACATAAGCATGTACAGTACAGTAATAAGCATAAGCATCTCAGAACACACAATATGTCGAAATGTTGTGTAGGATCGAGTACAAAGGCAGAAGACCATGTCAAGTCTCAATTCTGTTAGACAAGAACAGGAATATGAGGCTCACTGAAATGGGAGAAATGACAATTAGGAGATGTCTCTTCCAGGTTTTTTTCTGTAACAGTAAAACAAATACATTTTAAAAACTGATGAACTGTTTTGAAGTAATTCCTTTGACGCTTATGGAATTTTATATACTGTATTTTTACGTTATTTGTAATTTTTTATTAAACTAATATGCCAAAGTGTCATTCATTTTTAACTGCTTAAAAAGTGGTGATGTTCCAATAGTTTTCAAATCCTAATAGATGTTACACTAATATTACTCCTGTAATGCTTTAGATAATATGTACACAACCATCCTACCCGATCCTTAATGATATAATCCAGATAATCCTGTTAATATATAGGGCTTTACTGCAGGTTAACGTGACACCTGTTTGCACTGGAAGCTCTTATTGAGAACTGTGCTAACTGATTCGATTTTTATTCATTAACATTGTTGATCAGCTCTCACACAGTCCAATTTACTACCATTATGGACTGACATCTCATTTAATACTGCCTTGTTTCCTACTGGGACATTATAAATGGCAAAAAATGTTAGGCATTAGCACTGTAGGTGTCACTAAATCTATGAGTAATTGGAGGAATGGTCACTTCTGCAACAGACTCTACGTTTTCTGTGTCATTGGCTCCGTGCCTGGCCGGCCAGAAGGAAACGCAGTCCCATCTTCTGATTCCTGCGGGCGTTCGTAGCGGCAACCGGCAAGAACGTTCACGTATATAATTTGTACTCTCGGCGGAAGGATCTGCCCTGAAAAGTCTCTTCTGTGTTTAAGCTGAAGATCAGGATCCCTGTGAAAAAAGTCTAATCGCTAATTCTGCTGTTGTGACACACCCACAAACTGAGACGAAGATTAGAGGAAATATGCAAGAATGTCAGACTCATGTGCCTGAAGGTCAACTCAGGACATGCAGTAACAATAGCACTCATTCATCTTATGGAACAGGATGTCAGTTTCATCAGAGGTGATCGACTGATTTTTACATTTTGTAATGGATATAAATATTAATGAGCTACGCACGGTAAATGCTAATGCACGCTAAACATACTCTCATAATAAATATTATTTAATCAAACAGAAACTTAAAATCTATGATATGACTTATATTATAGATTTCTGTGACTTTATCAGGAACTAACCAACTCAGTAACAGGAATAAATAATAAATAAGAGTTATTGGTTCATTGGTTACAAGTGTGTAATTTACTGTATGCTAACAGTTACTCTACTTGTTTACATAATTTTTTTAAATTTACATTGTAGTAAGATTGCTTGAAATTCCGGGCTACTCACAATACTTACTCACACAATCTATACCACTTAATCCATTATACAGGGTTGCATGGGTCTGGAGCCTATCCCAGGAGACTTAGGGCATGAGGCGGAGTACACTCTGGATAGGGTGCAAATCCAGCGCAGAGCAAATATAGCTACATACTAGGGATGTGCACGAGTACTCGATTAATCGAGTACTCGAACCTATCAGCGACGATCGAGTGTGAAATTGATGATCGATTGGCTCTAAAAATGCATTTTTT
>JAOTQY010180163.1:0-11648 GCA_026413445.1 Dolichallabes microphthalmus | reverse complement strand
GAATATTCGCTTTAAAAACTGAAATATTGCAACTAATTTGCCTTGGCATACGAAGCACCTATATACATATACAGTGGAACCTCGGATTGAGAGTAACGCGGTTTGCGAGTGTTCTGCAAGATGAGCAAAGATTTTTAATACATTTTGAAATGAATAAAGAACAAGTCTTGGTTTTCGAGTACCAAGAATGTATTACTGAAGTGCAGGTTCATTTGTTGTACTATACAGCAGTGATTCCGTTAGTATGCGCTCACGCGAGTGTCATTAGCGATGTTCCCTGCTAATTTTTCAGACAAAACAGTCTTTCCGTTAGTGAGTTTGTGTGAAATTCAAATAAGAGAGGAAAAGGTTTACTGTGTAAGATGATTCCTCCTCTTACTTCACACACATACACACACACAGCGCTTGCACGCATAAACGGAAACACTTATCTGTCTGGATTTATTTTTACTTTTTTTAAAAGGTAAAGTGCAGGTTACTTTTTTTTTATTTTGACTTTATATTCTGTGTTTATTATTTTTATGTATTAATTTTTTTTCCCCATTATTTCTTATGGGAATATTTGCTTTCATTTACGAGTGTTTTGGAATACGAGCCCGCTTCCGGAACGAATTACGCTCGTAATCCAAGGTTCCACTATATATATATATCGCATGCCAAGGCAAATTAGTTGCAATATTTCAGTTTTTAAAGCGAGTATTCTTGAGGCGTGGCGTTCGTATGCTGAGGAATGATTGTATATGTTACTAAAAATGTGTCATGTATAACAGGGCAGAATCCAGATTATTCACTTGCTGTCACATTACACAATATAACCATTTATTCATTTTTAAAAATGCATTTATTTTTAAAAATGCATTTATTTTTTCCCTATAAAATTTTTTTCTTCTAGACTTCTTCTAGGCTTACAGTAGGTTGTTGTGTTTCTGTAGTTTCAAACAGTCCAAGACAGAAAAACAATCACTGTACTGTACAAACTGTAAAGGAATGACAATCTTCCTGGATGGATATCTGTCGGACGACATCAGGTCACTAAAGCTTCCGTATCGTTTAGTGTATGAAGTGTTTCACTTAACAGCCACACGATCGTTTTAAGTGAGTAAAAACGTTAAACTACTAAAAGGATTTTTGATACTATGTATAAATATCAATAACAAAATACATAGAGAAAGTCCATACATCTTATGCTCTTTATACTTTTCATATACAAAATACATCCGATTGATTGAAAATTACCCTTCGCTCTGTAGAATAAAGATGCTAAAAAAATGATAGTGTATCCTTGAGCTGATAATCTAATTGTACAAAATACAATTTCCTTGATTATAATTTCTTATTTGCCTTTAAGCCATTTAAATCAACGTTAAACAACAACATAAAAAAAAATTGATATAAATCAGACAATCATAGAAAATATTCCCCAAGTTATTACAAAACTTTGCTTAATTAGAGGGAAATGATAAACATTCACATCATTCATGTTAAGCAGGTCTTACATACAGTATCACATGAAAAATTTATATTACAATCGCGTCATCCCTTTGGTTATTATGTATTAAACCCCGAATCTGTTGGATTGGGAATAGATTTGGCTTTATATAATATAATAGAATATAATATAACATAATATAATATAAAAAAAAATACATGGAGCCCCTAAAGCAGAAAAAAAAGAAAAACTCTCATCGTCGCCAGTCCTCATCTCTGTCATTCTCTGGCTCGTTCATGTCCTCCTCAGCGTCACTCTCACCCTCAAATCTGTCCGCCTGTGCCGCCTTGAGCCGGGCCATCGCCGCCCGCTCCTCTTCCTCCCTCTGCCGCTGAGCCGCCGCTTTCTTCTCCTGCTCGGCATGGCTCTTCATGTGCGCGCTACGGCTCTTCACTTTGTAAAACACCCTGTTGGAAAACAAGATAAAGATTTTTTGAATCCACAGCTTTTCCGTAAACCGTAAACTTTTACACCAGTAACCAAGCTTCTCCATTCCGATTGATCGAAAGGTGTTGATTACTTCTCTCATGTCACACGGTTGTCTTGTAGGCCTTGTACAGCACTCAATGTACAGTACATTCTCTTATTTTATTTTGGTTAAGTGTCGTTGTACTCGCTCACGTCATGATAACACAGTTGACTTGCCTTGGCATCTATTATACGTGCTACATGTGTGTGTGTGTGTAACATAAAAACGTTCCCTGATTCTTGTCAGTTTTTCTTTTTCTTGTAATGGCCAGGCCTTAAACAAACCAATTAGATTTTTTCCCCCCTATTTTGATTTCATTTAAGAAGAGCGCCTCCCCTGGCTTATGGTTTGACTCTGCTGTTCTCTGGAGGGGCGTGGCCCAGCAGTCACTCATTTACATAGAAGCTGAAACAACACATTTGGAGGAGGAGTGAAACAGAGGGAGTATGAGGTATAAAAAAAATGCATTATCTGAGGAGTATTTCAGCTGGAGCTCTCACTCTCACCCTCTCACTCTCTCTCACACACTCACTCTCTCTCACACACTCACTCTCTCTCACACACTCACTCTCTCTCTCTCACACACTCACTCTCTCTCACACACTCACTCTAACTCACCCTCTCCCTCACTCACTCACTCTAACTCTAACTCACCCTCTCACTCACTCACTCTAACTCTAACTCACCCTCTCACTCACTCACTCACTCTAACTCACCCTCTCACTCACTCTCTCACTCTCTCACTCACTCTCTCAAAAATATGACGCATTTAAAAACCATGAAAGGAAAATAAATAACCTTGGTAACAGTAGCTCCATTTCATCATAGCTACACTCAGACTGTTTATAATCCTACAACAGTCTTCTGCCAAGGGTTTTACAATTTGGAAATCTTCCCATATTCAAAAAATGTTGCTCCAAGGGTGTACGAATACCACTAAGCTTATATTCTGTTAGAGAGGAGACCTTCAGATTAGGTTTAGTGCACTCTTGTAAAAAGTGTTTACTAAAGAGGTGGGCCTTCACGCAGCGACTCGGGCTCTCGAGCAGTAAGGAGTCGTTCACTCCGCCTCCTGCCTGCCAGAACAGAAAACAGGCATGATTCATGACTTCCCAGTGTTTTGAGGAACAGTGGGTTGGGCCGAGTCTAAGGGAACAGAGTACAGAGCAGGGTTTGATAAGAGTTTATAGATATGCAAGTGTGGATCAATCTGGTTTTTCTCTCTTGTTTTAAATCAGACATGGACAAGCGGGTTAGGGCGTGAGGTTACTGAAAACAAGTCACGCAGTCGAGTTCTGTTGAATAGAGATTCACCAGGATTAAGTTGAAATCAATTCACAAGATAACAAAAGACTTAACCCACAGCCGAGTGGCTTCTGTGAAGAGGGACAGCTGGCTCCTAACATGGCTGCATAAAATTTCGGCCAAAACATGATACTGGTGCTAAAAAGGGTCTCATCTCTGTGAAAAAGTGAATTTTCAGATAGGATCATACTGTACAGCACTTTTCATAATACATAATGCTTCTGGTCTCCTGATCCATGCTTCGTTTCTTGTAAATTTACATACATATTTACATTTTATAAGATAAAAGAAACACATTTGCTAAATATTATTTCATGCCCTTTTATGTTTTAGAATCCGGAACTTTTTTAAATTCAAATCTTTCAACGATCTTAACTGTCATTCAGATGAAACCGATTTAGATTTCACATGAAAAGACATAAACCTGAAAAAGTGTATTATTCTATTTGAATTTTTAAGATATAGCAACATCAATTTAACATGGTTACAGACACTACAGATTTTTTGCTTTTTAAAAAAATGCTTCATTTTGCATCAAATGCTTTAATTGAAGCAACAATTTTACAGGTTTACTTATGCCTCTAGAAGTTTTGCCACCAATTTTCGTATCAATACTCAAGGAAAATTGCATTTTAAATGATTATTGTTTGAAGTGAGAGTATAACGCTGAAAAATGGCCATTTTTGGGGGCTCATATAAAATCATCTCTGCAAAACAACTGAAGTTAGAAACTTGAAATTTTTAGGGATTGGTCACTTCCATGGTGCATAAACTTCAGAAGTAGCACCAATACTGTGTTTTGGCCGAGAGGTTACAGTATGTAAAAGCTGGTAGCCTGGAATCAGATCAAAATTTCTTTCAGATGGTTTGAACAGAGAGTTCTCCAGGGAGGTGAAAATGAGAAAATGGAAATGCTTTTCCAGGGATGTTCCGCAGCTCAGTACTGATGCGGTTTCATTTCAGGTTATGAGATTTTAACAAATGCTCGAGCAGTCCTAACATATCTTCTTTCATATCCCCAGAACAGGTTTTACACTCACTTTTTATTTTCAGATTCATGTAATTCCATATACAGTATAAACTGTGAAAGAAGTAAATGACGGATGAGATTTTTTTCTATTTAAAAATCAAGACCCAGGTTTTAGCTGATATACGAGGTCTATCTGGAAAGTATTTCAGCCATGGAATATGACAAAATAGAGATATTTATTGAAGAAGGAGATAAAGAAACATTGTACATAAGACAATGTCATCTGTAGGCACCTTGGGACCTTACTGGGACATAAATCTCCCAGTGTCTCTCCCACTGAGCAAAACATTCTGCAAAATCCTTTGTTGGAATCCTCATCTGCTGCCTCATCATACTGTATTTTCCTAAATCTCATCGATGGTCTGAAATCCCTTCCCTTTCAGAGGTGATTTAGGTTTTGGGAAAAAACTGGAGTTGCAGGGAGCCAAATCTGGGCTGTAGTGAGGGTGATTGGATGCATTTATTGGATCGTCCCCGAAAGCTCTCTGAACCTTATCTTATCGCAAAATTTGATGCATATTCTGTTGCTCTACCCGATCAGTCATTTTACATGTGACAGTCATGCAGTACACGCGCTCACTCAATGGCATCTAGCGTCCCACTGACGAATACAGTGAACTCGTCATTGTTTAAGCATGCACATTCTAGTTCACTCTCCTTGGCTGCCAGATTACATCGATGTCGTGCAAACCGATCAACCACGACACTAACAGCACTGCCGGGTGAATCGAATAACACTGATTATCATCATTTATACGCCGGTAAACTGGTGACAGGAGCATGTGCAACCATTGCTCATTCATGACCCAATGCAACCCAAATTGCTTTGCAAAAAAAAAAAAAAAAAAGTAGTAAGGTATCACTTGTAGTAAGGCTTAGCAGACAAACAGCTCAAGGTTGTTGATCCGGCCTCCAAATTCCCCAGATGTCAATCCGATCGAGTGTCCTTTGGACACGCTGGACAAACAAGTCTGTTCCATGGAGGCCACAACTTAAAGGATCTATAGGTAATGTCATGGTGCCAAACACTACAGCACACATTCAGAGGTCGTGTGGAGTCATGTCTTGAGGGTGGCACAGGTGGAATGTAAAAAAACAAGGCGGTTTTAACGCATACGTTTTAATTTGATGACTGATCTGTGTAGAATTAACCAGTCGCGGTGAGGGATGTTCCCGGGGTCTTATTAGTTTATGGCAAACTGTGCCTTAAATAATGACATGATAAATCCTGAAAAATTGCAATGCATGAACTTCAAATTCATGCTCTAAATTTTATTTAGGCATATTGCATCTTCCTTGACTAAATTAACTTCCCGGCAAAGCCACTGCCAGTGAGGATGGAAGTGTTTAAATGTGTGATTCTTAAAAAAGGCTTTACCCTTTACTAGGATTGTCAACATTAACGCGTTAACGCATGTGATTAATCTTGAAATTCTAACACATTACTTGTTCATTTTTACATAAATGACCATAAAACATATGACCAAGTTTGACCCCTAATAGCTTCCCATAATCGCAGTGTGGTGAGCACAAGAACCTCCCTTTAAGTATGCGCAATGTTTCAGATGGTATGGCAAGTGTAAACCCGTTTCTCGGATATGAGTCATAGTTGAATGAACGTGTAACAGACAACAATATACTGTAGGCAACAAATCAGAATTGGGCATCGAGACCTGCAGTGTAAACGAGGCTTAAGTGGTCGATTTCTGGATCTGAGAATCCGGGTCTGAGCCCTGCCATCGGTGGGTTGCCACGCCCCCATAGTACCGGGAGATTTTCATTTACCATTTGTTAAATGTGAATGTTTAGGATGATATAAAACGGTATAATCCGTTTCCTCCAACCAGTTTGTGATGCATCTCTCTATTCTAACATTGCACGTTTATGATACAAGTCAATCTGAGTATTTTAAAGTTGCGATTAATCGTGATTACTCGCAGACTATGACTAACTAGAACGACTGACAGCACTACTTTTTACTCTCTTAATCCTCTCTCTCAAATACATATACAGTACACACACAAACATTCCCCCCACCTGCTGCACTTCTTGCAGGGAAATATGCCCTCTGGTTCTCCCTGACTCTTGGGGGCATTAGAAGGTGTGCTTCTCCTCCCTGCATTCTCCCGTGGTTTTGGAGCAGGAGCAAAGAAAGGACCGGTCTGTGGTTCATGCTTCCTCAGTGCGGACACCTCGTCCAAAGACACCACCATCGGGTTGCTCAGCACCAACACTTTCCCTTCCTGAAAAAGTCACAGTTCATAGTTAGTTTAACCAGATCCAAAACAGGAATACATTACTGTAGCCGATGAGGACATGGTTCATAAAGCAGTCTAGAAAATAACATTATACATGGTTTTAATTAAATTTAGAGTCGGGATTCTTTACTCCTATTATTCTTTAAAAGGACAGCTACTAAACAGCATGCACAGAGCACTGCTTTGCAACCAGGGGTGTACACCGCGATACCACCATAAAGAATGTTTTTGTTTTTTCGGTGTGCAACATGTAAAATTATGTTACGCAAGGTGTACGACACTTATAAGAAAATAATCATTGACCGTGCGCTATGATTATGCAGAGTTACTGTTTTAAACATCACCTCTTAAAGAGTTCTTCTTAACATATACTCTTTAGTAACACACATTTGTATTTGCTTACAACTACATTTATTTTTACATCACGCGCATGCATTTCTTCACGCTCTTGAGAAGCACAGATGACATTTTAACTTTCTATTAACAAACCACAAGGGGCGTTCAAGTCAAAGCCGGACTTTTGATGGTGCAGAAACACAGTTCTGAGAGTAAAAACTCCCATTATTTCTCTATATAATCTCCTGCTACACTAATGCACTTATCCCAGTGTTTCACTAGTGCTTGTATACCATCAAGGTAGAAAGTTTTCTCAGTGCCTGTCTGATTCACGTCGGAAATGCTGTCCAGGATCGTCATTCATGGACGTAAAGCCTTTTCTTTTTTTTTCATGTTTGCACCAATCAAATGTTTTACTGCAGCTAAGAGTCTCATCACCGTACCGTGCGTGAAGTCTTATGTAAAAAAGGCTCCTCCAGGTGACACAATCGGTTAAGGATCAGGGTTACTGGCCTGAATGTTGGGTGATCAACCCCCAGCACCACCACTGTTGTGCACTTGAGCAACACCCTTAACCTTATCTGCTCCAGGGGGCGCTGTATCCTGGCTGACCCTGTGCTTTGACCCCAGCATCATAACTGGGATATGTGAAAAAATATCCTCACGTTGTTGTAAGGTTCATGTAACAAGTTAATTGAATCTTAAAATGTTAATCACTTTCACGCCTTCATTCACCATAAAGTCCCGGTTTGACTTGAACGGCACCTCATGTGCGAGAACTAACGTTCTAAAATCTAACGTTAATATTGCTATTTCGTACTTGAATATACTTAAAATCACTTTTGCCACTGCAGTGTTATACAGCATTTGTTGTTGGTGTCCATTTCAGCCCTTAAAAGTTCATCATGTTCTTAATTTGGCACACTGTTGACTTTTAATTAGAGAATGTCCTATTTGTAAGACTTTTTTGATGTCTGGACTGATGGGGACTGATGTCCAGGAGCCAGACTAATCATGTACTTACATTCTCACTGACCTGGAGAGTCCTTGTCACATTTCGGAGATGATCAGCGCCTTCGTCTTCGTGCCCGGCCTTCTGTTTGCTCTCCCCTCCTGTTTCCGGCTGCTCGTGTTTGATCTGTGAGATCTTTAGTGAAAGAGAAATGACATAATCGGGTGACAAACTCGAACCAGTTCATCGAGTCTGAGAAGCGTGATGAGCCGTGTTCCCTTGTGGTCACATGATGCAGTCATGAGCGCAGACCCACAAAGACTTTTTATGCCGATGTTTCTATTTTATCAATAAATAACATAGAAAGGATAAGAAGTAAAGGTCTAGATGTTTAGGGTCATATATGGTGCTTTCATTTGTTTTTAACCAGCTTTTTACTTAGCTTTGTACGGACAGAAGAAGTACAGGCAGTCCCCGACTTACGAACATTCGAGTTACGAATTTCTGCAGATACGAATAGACCGCGGTTCTATCAACATTGCGTAGATGTGAACAAATCGCGGAAGCAGCTCACGTGTATTGTACAAAAAAATAGACACTGCAGTGCACCAGACACCAATATTTACAATTATTTATATACAGTACAATATTCTCAGCGTGTAAGTGAATGTATAAAATGTCTAAAGTCCAGTATATTGTGTGTGTGTTTGTGTGTGTGTTAAAACTTTGCATTGCAAGTAACTGCGCAGTCTAAGTTAAGTCAACATCCATGTGTGTGTGTGTGTGTGTGTGTGTGTGTGTGTGTGTGTGTGTGAGAAAGGCGTCCTACACAATAAACCCTCCCTCCTCCTCTCTTGTCAGGGGCGATTCTTTTCAAAGATAAAGTGCAGGTTAATTTGTTTTATTTTTACTTTATATTTTCTATTAATCGTTTTTATACGAATATTTTTGGGTTGTGGAACGAATCATTAGAGTTTACATTATTTCTTATGGGGATATTAACTCGGAGACAAAATGGTGTCCAGGATTCCCTCGTGATTTAAAGGCGCAGAGACAACACTTCACTGCGAGATTCATTTCCTTAAGTGTGGTTACGGTTTTTGGCCACATGATGGCAGTGTTTGGAAAGGGGACAGAGATTTAATCGAGTGGATCGGTATGCTTTATATTGTATATTCATGTCAAAAGCGTATAAGACTCACTTTGTCAGACTTAAGAACCAATCCGACTTACGAACGTGCTCACAGAACGAACCTGTCCGCAAGTCGGGGACTACCTGTACACGGAGAGTTGAGAAATGAACACGAAGTAGAAAACACGTTCTCCTCAATTTGACCATCGCTGTCCTGTTTTCACGAGATTGGCGAGAACTAGGAATGCATAAGGAGTGAATATACCAGTGCCAGGAGAGCACTAGGAAAGAAATTTAAGTTTACAGAAAGAATTGTCATGTCTAATAATTCCGGAGTACTTTGCTGAGATTGGAGCGAATGAAGATATGCTTGGGGTGATTGAAGAAAGCCCCAGGAGTTCTAGGAAATCTCCAGGAGTACATCAGTTTCCTTGCCAAAAAACTCTCTGTGAGATTTCTCATCGGACTCTAGTATGTACGGTAGTAGCTTAAAGGTCTTCTCAACCCACAAGTGTCTTTTTATCCTTATCTCCAGCTTTGTGAAAAACTCGTTAAGACTTGTGATTTCTAATGTGACTGAACACAATTTTTTTTAACTGTGTTTCAAGTCATTAAGCACTTTAAAGAGAGACATTTGATGAAAATAAACTTGTGATCTCATTTAAACAAAATATTCTGGGTTTTTTAAAATATATATTAAATAGACATGCAATTTGATTACAATTTTAACTTTACACACAGAAAAAAATTGGGGGGGGGGGGGCGGCAAACTTTTGTATTTGAATCTAAATGTATAGATAACGAATGTGCAAGAGGTCAATACCTCAGGGGCACGCTCTTCTGGATCTGGAGGGCCGTAGATGAATATCCCGCTGCGCCCGACCTTCGCCTGTTTCTTATAGGTGTAATAAAATTCCACACACTGTGCCAGGGTTTTGCTCTGCACCTACACACACACACACAAACACCCAAACATTAAGGCCAACAATGCCATCCAAACAGAAATGCCAACAATAAAATCAGGTACACTATATGGACAAAAGTATTTGGCCAAACCTGTTAATTATTGAATTTAGGTGTTTCAATCAGACCCATTATCCCCAGTGAAGCGCAATCTTAATGCTTCAGCATACCAAGACAACTTGGACAATGCTTTGCTTCTATGCAACTTTGTGGCACCGGTTTGGTGAAGACTCTTTTCGATTCCAACATGACTGAGACCCAGTGCACAAAGCAAGGACTGGGTGAGAAAGAACTTGACCAGCCCGAACATAGAGCCCTGACCTCAACCCCATCAAACTCCTTTGGGACGAACCGGAATGAAGATCGCGAGCCAGGCCTTCTCGTCCAACATCAAAGCCTGACCTTCTAAACGCTCTACAGAATGAATGGGCACAAATCCCCAGAGAAACACTCCAACATCTTGTGGACGGCCTTCCAAGAAGAGTGGAAGCTGTTATAGCTGTAAGAGGGGGACTCCATATTGATGTTTATTGGATATATAAACGTCATTGCCGGTTTGGCCAAATACTTTTGCCCATATAGTGTAACTCATATCAGTTTTACAGAACATACAGTAGAAGAAGGTGTGCACTATGAAAAAAGGGAAATAGATAAGTCTAATAAATGAATAAATCATCCATACCACTTTCTGCACTAAAAAGAAGTCCTTCCTGTAAGCAGAGATCCCTTTGTTGAAGTAGCGCTTTTCATCCACAGTCCAGCAGTCTGACCCTGAAGGAACACACGGCGTTATAAAGATTCTCATCACACCAAAAGTGTGAAACATTTAAGCACCCATGCTTAAACTAATTAGTTAGCCAGCTGTGTAAATGTAGCAGAGAATTTATTTTAGCCAAGTATTTACACCTTTGCTAATGCTAACGTCACCTCATAAGCAACGGAAGCTTAACTTTAGGAGCGAGGCAGGTTTATGAAAAATACTAATTAGAAATATAACTTGTATATATACTTATATAATAGAAATATAATTTCGTGCCATCACAAGCAAGCTAGCTATCATTAGGCTAACTATTACTGTATGTTGTGCAGAAAAGCCGCTAATCTCGCTAGCACCTAGCTAATCTTTTGTTAATTATTGTTTTGTGTAAAGGTCCTTAAATAAAACGTTTTAGCTTCTTGAAAGAGTTTTGCTAAATGAAATTGGGTGAAGTAGAATATATATTTAAAAAATAATAATAATAAAAAAAGTCCATGGGACTGATACTGAACCTGCGTAGTGGTATTTGGCTAGGTGATGATCCCTGGAGAAAATCGGTTTCTTTAGCAACAACATTTCCAGAGTTTTCTGGAAAAACAGATTTTTAATCTCCAGTAAATGTTGTGATAACCATTACAGTCAAGTGACAGGACAAAAATATGTAATAATACTTACACATTTACACAACATGTATAAAATATATCATAATATTAAGGTTTTGATCATACTGGACAGCATTTAACAGCACAGTGACAGACAGATGGATGGATAGGTGGACATATCGGTAAATACAGTATATAAAACGATGGATGGATGGATGGATGGATGGTTAGATGGACTGATGAATAGACAGACAGACATGGAAGATGGATGGACAGACATTCAATTCAATTCAATTCAATTCAATTCAATTTTATTTATATAGCGCTTTTAACAATGGTCATTGTCTCAAAGCAG
>JAOTQY010180160.1:0-11649 GCA_026413445.1 Dolichallabes microphthalmus | reverse complement strand
TCCAAAGATATGCAGGTTAGGCTAATTGGCGTTCCCAAATTGCCCGTAGTGTGTGAATGAGTGTGTGTATGTGTGTGAGTGCCCTGCGATAGATTGGCACCCTGTCCAGGGTGTACCCTGCCTTGTGACCTAAGCCTCCTGGGATAGGCTCCAGGTCCCCCGCGACCCTGTATAGAAGGATAAAGCGGTATAGAAAATGAATGAATGAATGAATAAACTGGAGACTTTGCATATAGAGTTTTGTCTGTAGCGTTTTCAGTAACTTTAAGAGAAAGGAGTTGCATGAAGCCGGAACAGGAACTTGTTTTGCAGCCATTTCAGAAAATGAAACAAAGCACAGAGGTGTATGACCTATCGATTATTTTCATTTAATAAAGAAAGATTTGTAGTAGTTGGAAACTTTCTGTTCTATAAAAAGACTAGAACATTCTGCTTCATCACAAAACACTACTGTTCAATATGGTCTTATAACAGCGTGCAGCATGTGTTTAATTCCTCACAGCTTGCGTTCCATGATAAGGCTCTTCAGCACTGGTGCAGGTTCCAACTTTCCAGCAGCACATCATGAGCAATAAGTTTACACAGCCATAAGGTTTTAATGAATCCTTCATGAATCCTTCCAAGCCCTCGTCCTCGAACAGGCGGAGCGTCCTTCGCAGAGTTTTCGAGTAGAAACCAAAGGCCCCGAGCGCTGAAGCTGGCACTCTGTTTCACGCTCTAATCTAAACTTGTTGTTTGTGATTTCCAAGGAAGTGTGTGTGTGTGTGTGTGTGTGTGTGTGTGTGTGTGTGTGCGTGTGTGTAAATTTGTGCATTGCCATGTTTCATTTCTGACAAAGTGTCGGTTACATTAGACATGAAAAAATCCAGTTAGGCGTGCATGTGTGTTTACATCATTTCTCAGTGTGTCCTAGTTGGTTCTAAAAGAAAAATTTAAACCCATGTCAGTGTACTTCTTGGACTGTATACCAGTTACAGATATGTTTTTTTTCTAGCACACGCCACCTCTGCCAACATGCCATGATTCATTTATAGATGTAATAAACATAGTTTTTGAGGGGACTGGTGCGAACACTTCTCTTCCTATTAACAGGAACTAAATAGACTCACTGTCTATAAACAGGCAGTACTTCTCTATTGTAAAAGGTCAGCAAGCTGCACATGATAAAAGGGAAGTTGTGAGCAGTGGTGCCAACTGGTTTGAATCAATGTGGCAACTTTTTAGACCCCTTTAGTGAATAGATTTTTAAGCAGATGTCAGCAACTGTCCGGAGAGAGCCTCTTTATGATTCATCCCTGATGAACATTGTTCCCAATACACAAAATCACTCATCACCTTGATTCCAAATGAAAAATCCCATTGCTCCTAATGACCAATCCCTGAGCTCCATTTTTTTCCAAAGATGTTTCCCTGATTACCATTGGTTACAACAATGATCCAATCATTGTTTAAAATTACCAATCCCTAGTCTCCATTGTTCCCAATGACCAATCTCCAATCTTCATTGTTACCAGTTGATGAATCCCTGATCTCCACTGCTCCCTAATGACCAATCCCTAATCTCCACTATTTCCCAATGACCAATCCCTAATCTCC
The DNA here is from genome assembly GCA_026413445.1 of Dolichallabes microphthalmus. Classification (NCBI taxonomy): domain Eukaryota; kingdom Metazoa; phylum Chordata; class Actinopteri; order Siluriformes; family Clariidae; genus Dolichallabes; species Dolichallabes microphthalmus. The sequence continues at coordinate 10,053 of JAOTQY010180160.1, read as the reverse complement.
ACTATTTCCCAATGACCAATCCCTAATCTCCACTATTTCCCAATGACCAATCCCTGATCTCCACTATTTCCCAATGACCAATCCCTGATCTCCACTATTTCCCAATGACCAATCCATGATCTCCATTGTTCCAATAACCACTCAATCCCTTATTTCCATTGCTCCCAAATATCAATCCCTGATCACGGGGGTTCCCAAGAGCCAATAACTGGTTACCACTGTTTCCAACAATCAGTCTCTCATCATTATTGTTCCCAATGTTCAATCAAGGATTATCAGTGTTTTTCAACATCCAATCAGTGATGTTTGTTCCTAATCACTAATCACCAATAATCATCGTTCCCAACAACAAGTCCATTAGCCTGCCCACATTCCCACCTGTGTACACACAGTACATACATGTTCTGATGCTATAAATCTTTTAAATAATTGATTCTCCAGCCAGCTTCATCACGGTTTATTCAAGATTTCTGCTTCTCAGTTAATTAGGATTGTTTAAATCACAAAGTGATTTTTTATTTTTTTTTGGAATATGACACAAGCAATTCAAACACAACCGAACTTTCTGGACTCTAACCTAGACCATGGCTTAAATCATTATATTTAATTATAATGTTGACTAGTAAAATCTACTACTAGTTCTACTACTGCTAATAATAATTATATTAATAATAATCAATATAATAATAAATATTACATCTTTAACATTTAACCTCTGAAAGTACCTTGAGGTTACTTTTACTTTCTGTTAGTGGAAGTGAATTTAAATTTTTTTAAAAAGAACCTCAGTACATTTTCCATCACTGCTAGAGTGATACCGAAAAGATGAGGAGGTGCTCTTCCTGTTAATGACTCAAACCGTGATTAACGTTACACCCCTCCCCCCCCCATCCTCCCCGCACACATACGTACATCCTGCTGTTACTAATACAGTATGTAAAAGGTAAGGCAGTCTAGTTTGGTTAATGGTGTGCACCATGTAGCAAGTTATCAAACTGTATTTCAAAAATACTTCTGGACCGGCACATAAACTTTTCACTTATGTAATCACTTCCAGGCCACTGTTTCTTAAGGCACTGCACAGATGCTGAGTAAAAAAAAATAAAATAAAAATGATTACCAGATGCTGAACATTTTCTAATGTTCAGTTTAGTGCTGCTGTTGATGTTGACGTTGGCGTGTTAGACTGCATCTGGAACTTACTCATGCCGAGGGTCAATCACAGGAACCTTTCAGGAACTCTGGAATTTTTTCCATTGCGGGATATTTCAGCATGTTTCCATTACATGAGGTTTTTTAATAATGTAGTAAGTGTGTTTTTACTGCAAAATATAAACTTTTCTGGAACTTTTGGGCTTGTTTCCAATGCGAGAAATTTCTTAGAATGTCAAGGACCTTTTTATTTAATGGCTTTCAACTGAAGGAACCTTTTATTTTTCCCTGGGAGGAACATTAGGCAAATTTTCACTGCAGGAACCCTTCAGGAAATAAGGAACTTTTTAGATGTTTTTCAACTGTAGGAAACTTCTCATGAAACCTAAACTTTCTACCACAGGAACCCTTTTAGGAATGCTTTCTGGCGGTGCTTTTCTACTGTAGGAAGTTTCTTTTGAATACAAGAACCTATGGTGCATTTACACCAACGAAAGAGGAGAGGAGCTCAGAGTAAGTGATTTTCTAGACAAGATATACTGTAGAAGCTACGTTTCCACTACAGAAATCATTTCAGAGTTTTGGGAATGTTAGGGAACTTCCATTAGAATTCTATTTTTTTTGGGATGGCTCTAATGCTGGAACTTCATAGGAACATTTGTGTTTTCATTGTAGGATCCCTTTCATAAACTAGGGAATTGCCAGCCCAGGCACTGCCTAAAAAAACTCAGCAACTGCACTGGAACCCAGTACTGGAACCCTTCCAGGAACCATCTCCACTGCTAGAACTTTCTCTACAGGAACCACAAGCATCGTCTTTTTTTTCCATATATGAAGGTCCTCAACACCAGGAGGAATATTTAAATTACAGGAACCTTGGGTGCCTTTCCACTGCATAAACCTTTTCAAGAGCACAGGAAATCGAGGTGTTCTATTTACTACATTTTTTTAATTATTATACAGGAATCTTAAGGACATATACAATTCATGATACTGTGAGTCTTTTATTTTAAAAAAAAACATACTATTAAAAGTATGATATCGCTGTCATTTCCATCACACAGCATACATCACTTTTTTTTCTGTAGTGAAGTGGAACTTGAGAACAGGAACCTGAACTGCACTGGAAGCTCAGGCACTTTTTATAAAGATGCGATGCACCGAGATGTTCCTGGCCATCTCAAATTCCAGGTTCGCTCCCAAGACCGAGTTTAATCCCAGACTTTCAGACTAATGTAGGCCTGAGAATGCTAACACAGACTAAGCAATGACTGCATTCCTCAATTATCCACGCTCCTGAGCTTCATGCTAACATTCTCCCTCTGGTAACTACCACCATGCTGATTGAGATGCCAGAGGCAGGTGGACTGCAAAGTCTGACAGCTAGCATGAAAAATCTTCCTTCGGCAAATTTTCCTTGTATGTCATACACTCACGAACATCATGTCAGGAGAAACACATATCGTAAAATTACTAGCATGCGATTCATGCTAACATGGAAACTAAGTTCATAATTTTTTCTGCTTTTTTTTTTGTTTAGCTTAGGTATTTTGCATTCTATTTAATTTTAGTTTAGTGTTGAATTGAATTTTTGCATATTAATTTGTTCTTACACACGGATTTTGTCAAATAAATTTATCAAGGCGTGGACTTACCATATAAACCATTTCTAACTCTCTGTCCTTGGCCAGCTTCCACATCTGCTTATTTGTTTAAACACACACACACATTCCTAACCCCACCCATTTACGGTGGAACTGTTTTAATAAGCTCACATGCAAATTTGACAAAATTAACAGATGTTTAACAGATGTGTTCTAAATGAATACAGATAGATGTATGAATAAGAAGGACATGATTTGATAACATTTGTAATGTTATCAGCTGGGATTGTAATGGTGGTGTTCACAGAAAGGTTCACAGGACATCTGGTTAAAAGCAGAGGTGTGTATCAATGTGTGGATTCTGTAGGATGTGGCATAAGGAGAAGCACAAATTTTCCCCTTTCACACAGGGGCGAGTGAGCGGTCCGATCACGGTCGGTGATGTCGGTAATGTTGCAGGTTACGTTAACATGTACATGAGGTGTTCCTTTATTCATCTTTAGTTTGGCCAGAAGTATGTGGACACCAGACAACCATATCTGTATGTATTCTTAAGCATCATATTTCAGCCTTATTTCTAATTGTATTGTTGCATAACTGAAGTCTTTTTGGAGCATGGCTGCAGGAATTTGTGTGTGTTTGTGGGCAACATTTGATTGCTTCCTATACTACTTGTACTATTACAATGCAATTAAGAAATTTAGCAGGGCGTGAGATGTGGCTCAGTGGTTAAGCTGAGATGATGAACTACTAATCAGAAAGTCACAGGTTCACACCCCATCACTGCTCAGGTGCCAGTGTTTGTGTGTGCATGAGCAAAGCTCTTAAATGCACAGATGTACAACAAATGTAATGCGATATGAGTCTCGGCTCAGAAATGTAAATGATGTTCCTGACTCTTGCAGCCATCATTAATCAAGCTTGTACATCTGACTTTTCCCTACCATCTCTCATATCCTGTCTTTCAATTGTGATCAAACCTCTCTTTTCAAAAAGTCTGAATATTATATTATACATTTACTTCCATGTACATAAGTCTATAATGATATTTAAAAAGAAAGAGAGAGAGAGAGAGAGAGAGAGAGAGAGAGAGAGAGCAAGCATTTATACATGGTGCATGGTGGAGTAGTGGTTGACACTGTTGCCTCACACTTCCAGGGTCGAGGGTTGGTGTCCCATCTTGAAGTTTGCATGTTCTCCCCGTGCTTGATGGGTTTCCTCCTGTACTCCAGCTTCCTTCCACAATCCGGGACAGTCTCCCGGCCTCCCGCGAGCCTGTACAGGATAAGCTCTGTAGAGAATGAGTGAGTCAGTAAATAAATAAATAAATAAATAAGAGTTTCCTAATCACTTACTCAGTGCTGATGATTTGTGTAGCTCTGTTAGCACACTTCTATGTTCTTGGATAAAACGGTTCTTTTCAGGTTTTTCCTAAACACTGCCTGGGGTTCTCCTGAAAGACAGACAAGACTAAGTCATCGTTCTAGTTCTTGAATATTTTTTGACTGTGGTTACATTAGGACACATTCTAGCGTTTGTGTCATTTCTTAAGCACACATTCCTCTCCAAAAGTATTGGAACAGCAAGTATTTTGTTTTTGTTATACACTGAAGGAACGTGGGTTCGAGATCAAAAGTAGGACACGAGAGTCCAGAATTCCAGCTTTCCTTCGCTGATCTTTACATCCAGCTGTGTTTAACAACAACTGTAAGTATATACTACATGACTTGAAGACGTCAGGACACACAGGCAACTATTATCTCTGCTACAGTGTAAACAGTATGTTCCGGTTTAATGACATTTATTGTTTAAACATGTTGAAGAGGGTTCTGACTACAAACACTGGCCCTGTGCCGAGAACATGACAAAGCCGGCGTGGCCTTTGGGTTCTGTGTTATTACACGGTAGAAGCTGTCACCTAACCGAGGCTCGCTGAAATGAACGTTATTAAGGGAATGTGAACAACACAGACGACCAGCTCGGCGTCTGCAGAACGTTTAACTAACTTCACCGAACCTGTTTTTGGCCATCTGGTGCCTGATTGCTTCCTCTGTGTGTGTGTGTGTGTGAGTGTGTGTGTGTGTATGTGTGTGTGTGTGTGTGTGTGTATGTATGTGTGTGTATGTGTGTGTGTGTGTGTGTGTGTATGTGTGTGTGTGTGTGTGCGCGCATGTGTTTTGTGTGCATGTTTACTGCAAGATCAGGAAGACTTGTCAGAGGTTTGAGGAGCCTGATGACAGAATGGGTGAGACTGGAGATAAGGCACACCCATGTTTTTTTGGGAATGGCGCAACGCACACACACACACACACACACACACACACACACACACACACACACACACACACACACATTTCCATCTGACTTCATTTCCCAGTTGTTTTGACTCAAGCCCTGCATGTGACTCATCACCCCCTCTGAAACTGAGACTGCAACTTGCAGAGATGTTACTCTGAGCTCGTTTTACGCAAAACCCGATGCTGAAATAACAACAAAACTTAAACAAAGAGCTAAAGTAGATCCTAGGAATACTAGACATAAGGCGGGAATAATTGACATACATGTAAGCTTCCTTGGAATAAGGGCGTCTGTCCAATTTCATAAATGAAAATGTAATAGAGCCTGGGCGGGATGCAAATTCATTACACATACACACACACATGCACACACTCATTCAGCAATTAAGCATCATCAGTTCACTTAGGGCTGCTTTTTCCAGGAACCCATGTAAACACACAGGGAGAACATGTGTCACCCTTTTAGAAAGACCTGGTCGTACCATTTTAACACTTGCTTGTTACTTAGTCTTTCATTGATTAATGTCTATTAAATTCTGTTTACTTTAATTCATGTAGAGGTTTTTAAAATGGTCATTGATGGAAAGCAGCATAAGAAAATATGTATAAATGAGCAAACTGAGAGTGATGGTGGAAAGGAAAAAAAAAACCTGAGATGGCAGTAGAAAGAAACCTTGAGAGGACCAAGACTCAACAGGGAGCCCATCCTCATCTGGAGTGATAACGGATAGCAGAGAAGCTCAGTATAGCGTTTTAGCGTTGTTTCCCCATTTTCTCTCTAATTTAGTCGCCAGGGCACTCCCACATCAAGGCTACAACTAGTCACCAACTGCATATTTTCTAATTGGTTTACTGCTGCTTACTCTCGCACCATTGGGAGAAGCGTAACACACTTGGAGATGCTTGCTACGTGCCTACCATCCCTCCACTATGAAAGAGCTCGTCCAATCAGCTCTCACTAGGCCCCCTGCCGCGAAGGCTATAGAATCACCTGGGGTTCAAACTCGCGATCTCTTGATGATAGAGCGAACACATTACCACTGCACCACTAGGGAGCCTGAAAAGTGTTTAAGTTAATATGCAACTGTTTGTGGGAATTTCAGTCCAGAACCATTGACTGACTGCAGTCACAAGATTATTATGAGGATGATGATAATGATGATAAGGAAGAGGAGGAAGAAGGAACATTGAGATAATTTTATTTAGAATTTAACTTGCATGAACCAATTTTAAAATACAGTCCAGGTTTAGATGTGGAAAAGCAACCAAATGGAATGAAGTGAAATGAAAAGAATACAAATAATGAATTAATACATGAATTAATTAAAAATGAGCAGAATCAAGCAGTAACTTTAATAAAGTATTTAAAGAAATAATACAAAAAAAAGAAAAACATTTTGAATCTTGAAAAAATGAACCATGTTTCATTCTTTCGCTCCTTCTTTCTATCTCTTTTTCAAAAGCAGTCTTTGTCAAGGCAACATCTGCTTTCGCTCCCTGATGAACAGACAAAAGGATGGATAGAGTTTCCATCTGCGTTTTACAACAGCATCACTTTTTTTTCTCTGTGAAGATGAAAGTGTGTAACAGAAAGCTTTGTCCGACAGGTATAAGCACGCACACACATGCGCGCACACACACACACACACACACACACACACAGGTGGTAATGCAGGTGTAAGTTTGCAGGTGTCAGAATTTCGTAGCTTGTCGTGACACGTGCACGCGCCGCTCTGGTTCTTGCTTAAGGACGTGTTGTATCACTCAGAGAGACAACCGCTGGCCAACGTGTGCCAAAATCAAAACAAATACTGTAGCTTGCACACACACACACACAACTGTTGGCTCACACTTCTATGTCTTACGTATATAAGCAGTGCTTAGTTTTTTTTTAATGTAACTCAAGTTTCTCCTGTCTAACGGGTTTCTTCTGGACACATTTAGAGGGAAGAAAAATAACGAGACGAACACCTGAAAGCTGTTTCTTTATTGGCTCGTGTTCATGCGACACTGCCAAGAAACAAAAATACAGACGTTAAGAAAGGTGGAGGATAATAAACAGATCCCTGGCATGATGAAACCCAGGTGGACATTTTTTCATTTCTTTCTCAGTCCTGTCACTCTGCTGATCGTTAGCACTGTCGATTCTAGATTCTGATTGGTCGGAAATGACTGTAACAGGAGCTCCGACAGTAGCGCAGCTGCAAATGCTCCACGTTATGGTTTCCATAGCTCTTTTGTAGCTATGGCATCAACCACAACTGTGGACGGCGGAAGTACTGTACCATTACCCAACATTAGGTCACTACGTATTTTCGTTGATAACTGATAAGATTTTGTTTTGGAACCAAAAATAAAAAGTAAGATGATAATCCCACTGAGCTAAATCAAGTTGGTATCTTGCACCGTATTTCACAGAAAATACTTCAAAGTCGTTGTGCCAAAAAGTAAATGGCTGCCAAAATCTGATTGCACTCTGCTAGAAAGTAGTTAAATTTGCGCTCATGGTAACTATGAAAGATCCCAATTTGATTTAGCTCAGTAAGACTGCAGAAGCTTACATATGAGACTCAGCTGAATGAGGGTTGTGCATAACCCCCCCCCCCACCCCCCCATTACTTACATCATACTCAGGCTTGGTTTTATAACAGCCAAGACCTATTGTCATGTACTCATACGCACCTCAGTGTTGAATCCAAGCCATCGTTTTAGTGCGTCCAGGGATGTATACAGATAAAGTTAAAGCTCCAAGCCTAACAACTACAAGATGTATATTATTTTGTGATACTTCTGCCTTCTTTCTGTCTTTGGATATAGAATAGAAGGCTACAGTATATTATTCATGCCATGCCTGTTGCCAGCAACCAGGTGAATTTGCTTTGGTTGCGGATTTGTTTTGCATTGGCATCCAGTAAGTAACGTCCCTTTTGCCATCCGGAAGTGGGTGCGACCACTACAGACAGACATCATGACATTAGATGTGAAAGGTCTATAGCGACGACTCAATTGCGGGGATTTGTACAGTGGACGCGGAGTGTGATCTAATGTTTAAAACAGATTGTAGTCCATAAAACACTTTAAATATTCTGGAAAGTTTCTTATTCAGCTTTATCCTTATTCTTGACATCTAATGAAGAACATCCTGCTGCAGTCATGACCTCATTTCCAAAAGTGTCTGAGTAGCACATGTGACAGAACTAACTAATATATTTTTTTTAAAAAAAGCTCTTTTTTTTAAATCCGAAAATACGTTTTGTTCTATTTAACAACTCTACTGATTTAATAACATCTCATATTTTTATATTTAACCTGTTCTGGCTGAATTTGTATCTCAAATTGATTTAAAACCAATTAAGGAAATATGGTTGTGGTGCATACAGTATATCACATAGGGCTTTTATGTCGCTTAATAATGTCGCTTAAAGGAGAAATGTGTCAGGGCTCTTACTTCGTTAACAAGATGTCTGTTTAACCTTTTGGAAGGAGTCTCCAGTTTCAGTGCTTTGTAATGCTCAGAAGCAAACTTGTACGTTTTCCATCTTCAGGACTTCAGCTTTGTGACTTCTCAAAGAAATGTCACAAACTATCTTTAAGATTACCTAACTTCAAAAGAAAAAAGATTAAATGTGTCATAATGTTATCAAGAAGAGGAATTTTTTTTCTTTAGTATTTCTTTTTATTCATATTTATTCCTTATTTATAAGTTTTAGTTTATTATTTTTAAGGTCACTGGCGGTCGTATAAGCATTTCACTGCATTTCGTACTGTGTATGACTGTGTATGTGAAATAAAATTTGAATTTCAATAAAATTTGAATATGAAAAATACCTTTCTAATCTATCTATCTATCATTGATCTGTACATTTACAATTACTGTACCTCGGTTATTACTTTCCTAAAGCAATGAAACCTAACTACTAAAAGAGCTAACTGTTTGCTAGTCAGCTATGTACATTTAGCAGTTCCATCATTTAGCCAGCTTTGTGTATTTTAGGAAAATATTAGCCAGATATTAATATTTGGCTCTCATTAGCAAGCTCACTTAAAGGATAATTACTTTTAGATATTTTTATCAAACCTTGAAAATAAAATAGGTTTCTGGTTAGTTAATACAGTAACTAAGATCAACAGTGTGTCAGTAAGACAAACAGCTAACAAAGAAAACACATGGAATTTCTTTATTTATCCAAAAACCTCTAATGCTCATGAAGCAGCCTCCCTTGTGTTTTTTCAGGTTCACTTTTTATGAGAGGATAAACATTTACACACTCTTATTAAACACACGGTTTATTATCCAAGCTCTAATCTTTTAGCAAGGCATCGCAAGGTACAGACTGTTCTTGGCCCCGACCTCTTCACCCGCAGCAGTGTAGGGCCAGAGCTGCAAGTCTGAATGCTTATGGAGAGCAAAGGATTCCTAAATCTAGCACTTAAACCCAAAACTGAGTCTTGGACAAGAGGACAAGCGAAATTACCCATCGGTCATTGCTCCCTGCTGGAGCACGCTGACGTGAGACCTGGCATTAGTTGTACACACCAATCATTATTAGCAAGAAGAACATAATATAAATATTATATAAATATTAAAAATTATTTGCAAGTAATCTAATCACAAGTTATAAAAATCTAAATATAATGTGTTTTGTAATACATCAGTTTGCTTAAATAAATATTCATTATTTAATTTCCTCAATGTGAAATTTCCATAGTAGCAGCAACAGGTATGTATTTACCAGGTGTGAATGTACCAAGGTAACGCAATGGTACTGTACAATCACGCAGTGGTAGTGGTGACAGTGTTAAGAGTGTTGTCCAAGGATGGTCACTTAACTCAGTGGTTCCCAAACTGGGGGTCCGAAGGGGGTCGCGGAATAATTTCAAGAGGTCGCGAGAGCGATTAAAAAATTATAATTCTTTTGTGATTATAATACACACTTTTCAGTATTACAAGTAAATGTTATAAATAAATATTTTCTGATTTGTAAAGATATTACTGATTG
>JAOTQY010180021.1:0-11673 GCA_026413445.1 Dolichallabes microphthalmus | reverse complement strand
CAGGCATACAGTAGATGGACCTTGGGTGCCCATGATCCTGTCACAGGTAACTGGTATATTATGATGATAATCAATATTATTCACCTGGTGGTGGTGTTAATGTTATGGCCAGACGGTATGAATGCCACAGTCTTAAAAAGAGATGATTCGCAAACACATCTGGTTGTAAAGGCCAGCTGTCACCATACACTTGACCAAATAGTGTATAGTTATTGTGATACAACAATGGATTGCACAATACCATTTGCAATATAACACTTGAGCGATGCCATGAGAGGGCTCCAGGGGGTAACTGCACATTTCCTATGTATTAACCTTTAATAATATTATTCATAATAAACCTTTTTGATTAGCTTTTTAGACCAGGTAGATTAAACCCTACCATTATTGACCCAGCACCAATATAGTACTGAAGAAAGTTATGTAGTTAAGAAACTAAAAAAGACGTGTAGACCCAGTAAATCCTGGGAGGTTAAGGGGTTAATTTCAATTTCAAGATAAATTTAAGCTATAAAACATGGCCACGCCCATTTAAGCCAGAGAAAATGAATCGACTCCCTAAGCTAAATCCATCTATTAACAAACAATTGTCAGAAAGATTTGCTCTATTTACAGCTTGTAAGAATTGTGGTTATCTACAAAATCAAGTTTTTTTTCTTTTCAGCTGATCCATGGAGCTGTTTTAGCATGAAGCCAGGATGCTGGTATGAGAAACAAGGCATGAAGGAAGGTGAGGCAGGAGCAGCAGGGACACAAGCTTAATATCCCACATCCATCTCTGCTGAGTGGTCTCACGCTGTCTCATCACATTGCACCACGAGCTCACTATTAAACGGGTTGCAGGATCGAGGGGGTGGGGAAGGGAACAGGCAGGATCCTCTCGACAAAATGTCTCATCTTGGTCTCAATACAGAAGAGAACTATTGGAATTGTTCTTCTGAGGTTTTAAAATTGGACACTAATCTTGATCTTAAGAAAAAACTTACATTTAATTGAAACAACTGTGTGGCTTCTCCAAAGAGACCTTTGTGCATATGAAATATATTGAATGATGATATAAATGAGTTTAAAAAATATATAACTGATTTAAAATTTGGGAATATTTATAGTCCACTAATTTGCAACCAGTTTGTATAATTTTTAAGCTATTAGGTATTGGTTAGGTGACGAATTAAAAAAGCACGATTGATACGTACTGTATATGTTAAAGAACAATCCACAAACACAACAACAAAAACAACAACAATAATATTAAATGGATACTGACAGATATATAGAAAATACATTAGGAGTTTCCCCTCCTTCTTCATATCGAGCCATTGTGCTGGCTCATTTTTCACAGGTTACGCTCTTATCAGTCTGCTTCATATTTGCACTGTTGCAACTCACGTCAAAGCATCAACTGAGAGTTGGTTTGGCTTCGGAGATGCGCCGTAATTTACAAGATTGATAATATCTGGCTTGCTGTGCTCTAATCACTTGGCTGATTGTAATAAAATCTGGCAATAAACTGAGCTGGAACATTGTGCAGTCTGTGGACGAGACCCAGAATGCTTGCCTGCTCTTTCATCATGTGGTTCGTAGTGATGTACAAGATTATTCTATATACTTTCCAGTCTTAATTATATCTAAGTGTAATGAAAATTCTTTGGAAAACGCTGCTTGGAGGGGAGAAGCTGCTCAAACTAAAGATTTAGATTGGAATGAATAACAACACCCTCATTTCGATACTGTATATTTAGTTAACTCTGAGTGAATACTGGGAGGGGAAATGATTTAAATGATTTATTTATTTATTTATTAATTTTTTGCTTATAATAAAGTGTCCCCATTTTATTAGAATGCTAAGACTTTTTTTTTTTTTGCAGAATAACTAGGTTTAGTTTACGGTTTTATCGTGTGAAGTTTAGGAATTGCACTGGCTGCTTTTGTATTGAATGGCTAAAAACAAATAAGGTGAAAAAAACTGTGTTCTTTGACACTGCAATTCTATGACATTTGCATTTGCATTATATAAACCTGTGCACGTAACCTGTGGAATTGACTTTGTAACCTTACTAATAGGTAATTAACAGACTGGTGTACAGCTCCGGAACTTGAAACTAAGGCTTTATACAGTACTAACTCCAAGTGAGTTTTTTTTAATCACGCAAATAAATTCAAATAATTTACTGCAGCACACACTGATTGAAATATGCACTGTACTGACTTTTGATAATGGGCATACAAAACAATCCATTCAGACTCCTTTTGGCCATCATTTGGCTACAAACCCTGGAAAATGACAGAGTAAACAAGATTTATTGGAAATGAAACAAGCCATGTCTCTGTACACAATGAAACATATGTATTCCATTCTCCAAGTGGTCACAGTGAAGTCACTGTTTACTCTATCATCAGGATTTGGGTGTATTTTGGCGATGCGCATGTGATTACTGAATTAGAACCCAATTTTTGTGCATATGAAAGTATTTCTCTAAACCCGAACAAGTATTTAAACTCCACTTTACCAAACATAGTGCTGTCTATCATCTGATATGATAAATATGGTCATGACAGGGTTACATTTTATAGAGAGAAGAAAAGGCATTATTTGCTGGAATATGTCTATAGAATGATGTATGGCAGGAATGGAGAGAATAAAGTGAGATCTTTACAGAATACAAAAAACAAAAAAAAACATTATGCACCCTTGCTTTAATGAGTTCCTTATATTGTTCTAGTTAAGATGATAATAATAGATGATACTAACATCAAGATGTTTCAAACATCTGCAATTCTGTCATGTAGAATTGTATAAGCATTTAATGTTGGTGAAAATAAAAGTTCATTTTGACTGCAGCACAAATACTAAAAGCTGTAAAAAAAAAAAAAAAAAAGGATTCTGACACTGTTTTCTAGGGCAGGTAGAGGTAACAAGGGCAGAACAGCATGCGCGAGGATGCTCCCTGTGTCGACACACAGTTATAATAGCAGTCTCAGCTGGGGCCGTGCTTTTTCCCAAAGCAGAAAAACAATAAGACAGGTCTGGACACTCCTGTCAAGGGGAATCGGAATAAAACACACAAGCATCGAGTAGATTGTAGGCACCCAACTCTAGCATTGTGGCATGGACAATACCTCTGGGAGTAATTCCTCTTCATGGGGTCTGATTCCCCTGTCACTGCTAACCACTAGCCATGCTGATAGCCAGTGTCGACAAGTGACAACCCTACAATGGCTGCCTTCCGTAGCTCTGCAGAGGGTCACTCACCCCGGCATGGCTACGCCTGGAATCTGCATTAATTGGGACAAAAGAGATACCTAGGGGGTTATAAGTCCACAAAAAAAGGTTTCTGGTGTTGAGGTGATATCTGTCCCAACATAGGACCACCCACCAAATTCCTATTCCTTGCAAGTAAGGTTTCAGAAATGCAATCCTGAACTTACAGTGCAAATGGGTCATGAATAAGACACAATGGTGACGAAAGGACTGTTTCAGTCTTCGGCTGAAAGCAACCTACTGTATGGTTGGTATTTCCATATATTACAAATGTATAATGTATTAGATGAACTTCAGTCATGCAGTACCATTCATTAAGTATCACACTGCCTGAGGAGGAACTAGTAAGGAGCAGATCCAACTTTGCTGTTTGTTCACTTGTGGCAAAGTACACTCATTAGTCTGTGCATGAGGCAAGAAGCACAGCATTAGTTCGATCCAGAATTTTTTCCTCTATTCTTACCAATTTTTTTGCTCCCTGTCACTTTATAGGCTTTGGAGGCCTAAAGAATTGTAAATCAAGGGATTAAACAATTATCCAAATTATGGCTTGTGCAGAAGTGTTCACTGATTGAAATTTTTGACGTTTAAAAATTCTGACACATTCATAATTTCCCCATGCTTTTATATACACCAACCAGCCATAACATTAAACCCATCTATGTTTTAGGTTCCCTTTGTGCCAAAATGGGGATTCTTGCCCCTTGAGGTGTGGCTCGAAAGGAGCCTCTGGGAGTGTGCTGTGGTGTCTGGCACCAGGACGTTAGCGACGGATTCTTTAGGTGCTTTGGGTTTTGAGGTGGGGCAATGGATTGGGGTTGTTTGTCCAGTGCATCCCACGGATGCTCGATCGCATTGCGATCTGGGGAGTTTGCTAAGGCCTGTGTGCAGCAGGCTGGAATGCGCTGGGTATTCTGATACTTTTCTACCCAGCATTTACTTTTCTTTTGTCAGTTTATGCTGCTTTGGATTTTTAGTGCAATCGGGCCTGACAGGCTGGCCTTTGGTCCCTGTGGGTGTAGATGGGCCTTGGGTACCTGTATATACACCAGTATATAGGTATATTAATGATACTCAATGTTATTCCATTCCACTGGCAGTGTTGTTAGTGTTATGGCAGATTGGTGTAAATGTTTTTTTTTTATTTTTATTATTATTAATAATTTGTGGCTGAGGTAAACCACCTGTCCCTATTAGCCTGTGCTGATGAAGACAGCTGATACACACCATGTTATGCTGTTAGCCTCTCTAGACCTCTTCTCTTTGATATTTGATAGATTCACTTATGACCATTATTAATGAGCATTTCTGCTCTATAAATGTCACTTATTTAAAATGTCTTTTACCTATACCTAACTCATTTATAACTGAAATATATGAGTAAAGTGTTCTTCACAAAAACACAGATAAATAACCTATTAACAACATATTCTATTTACAGAACCTAGAAAACAGTAATTTTGCCTGTCCCAGCCTGACATAACTACACTTTATCTTAAAAGATAATCATCTTATTTTTTCTTTAATGAGTCCATTTATTATCTCATGCTGGAAACAGAATTTTCGATGAATCATTTATCATAAGCTATTAAAAATATGCAATTTAAATGTGGTTTAAAGTAGTTTTAATTTATAAAACAAATTATTTAAAAAATTTAAATATTCCACAAGTCATCTGTTCAACAAGCTGTTGCATCATCCAAATTTCCTTATGATCATAAGGAGGCTTTTTCCATACAATTTTTTCAATAGTATTGTGATATAGCCTGATATTTGCGTACTGATCACTCAAATAATATTAAAAGTAAATAGGTAAATCTTTCCATTAAACAAAATGTATGCAATATTTTACGCGAATGAATAAAATGTTTTTAATGCATTTAATCATTTTATGCTAAAAACTCACTTAGGAGTGAAAAAGTGACCATGTAAAATTATTGTTGCTTGAGGTAGCTTATATTAAATATATATTAAATTTTTTTATTATTATTATCTTGCTTTTGATCACCAATCATTTATTGTGTAGCTGTTAAAAGCACCTACAGTATATATGAGGTTATCTAGATCTGTAAATTAATATATTCTAATTATAAGATAACAAGGCAAAATAATACCTTGCTGCTCATTAAAAGTTACTATTGCAACACAGGGACAAAGAGGGAAGTCATCTGCTTATAAACTACAAAAGCTTGCCCATTAGGGTTCTATAAGAGAGCTGCTCTTTATGAAAGGAAGGCGATGAGAGAGACGTTGGGGAAGCTTCTGTCACCCAACACTCTCATGTACACAATAAGGAAAGCAGAAATGCTTGTCTAGTCACTCACTGAAAATTATAGATGCATATATTACCTACTGCATTTACAGGCAACTTCCTTGCTCTCGCTCGCCATCATTTCAATGTTTAGTTAAACTAGCCAGATATCCTTGGTTTTCACATTCAGTACGCAGTGCACGTCAGAGTGACAAAGATTTGTCCTAATGCATACAATATGCATAAAGGAGATAGCAAAGTCATCAATTTAAGAATACTTTCTTTTACCTATTGCTAATACACACCAAAAAGGGGGGAAAAACAGACACAAAAAAAATCACGCAATAAGTCAGTGGAGGTCAGAAAACTCATACTGAACAAGCATGCCTGGAACAAGCTGCAGCATCCCATTACTAAAATTAGCATGCCTCCATAGTACAATCCATAGTTGATGGACTCTTTGAGCAACTGCAGGTACTGAGGACAGACTGTCTCTCTCTCTCTCATAGACACACACGCACGCGCACACACACACACACACACACACACACACACACACGACTGAGGCATACCATTTTCCTTCCTTCCATCCCTAATGGACAGCGCTCTATTGTCAATTTACCTTGCCCCAGGAAATTCAAGAGAAGGTTTGTGCCAACTCCCATAGCCAAAGACACGGTGCTGTTTATCTCCTAATTGATTCTCCAAGGAAAGCCTGAGATTGACAGTGTCAGACTAACATCATAAAAAATAAACCCTGTTGCTGTGGCAAAGTCATGCATCATGTGTTAATAATACATAATTCGAGTCCTCATTGATATGCACATGCTCTGAACTTCTCCCTTTTCCCCCATCATACTTCGGTGGCAGGTGTATTTATGTAGGTCAATGGAAATGGCACAGTACCAACTCTGCATATTAAAAGACTTCAAGCGGTGTGTTAAATGACGGCACAGAGGATAATTAAGAGAACATGTCTTTAAGGCTATCAAGGTTAAATTGTAAAAAAAAAAAAACTTTAAAAAGGATATAGCCATGTAAATTACGTTACATACAGTACGTTGTGTTTGGTGATAGGAGTGGTTGCAGGCGTGGTCTTCAAGAATATGCAGACTAGCTCTCAGGTCATCTGTAGGTCTTAAAACTTCTTAGGAGGTCTTTAGGAGTCTCCAACTCTTCGCCAACTTTAGTTTAAGGACTTATACGGAAAATACTGGGGAGTTGGGTAGGGTATTAAAATATTAGTCCTGAAGACGTCCCCTATAGATTTCTAGTCCCAAACACGTCCTGCAGTCCTACAGTACCTGTACCCACTGAGATTTTATCTTGTTGAGCGCTAACTGGAGCTGCTGTGGGATCATGTAACTGTTTTTGCAACTGAATTTGACGAAGCGTGAATAAAACAAAGCTTATGTGACATAAAGAAAACTCTAGTGCAATACCGTTGTCAACTGTAACAACAAAGAAAAATCCTAAATGGAAAGTGATACTACAGCACAAACCAGACATCTTTTCTAACCGTAGATTTTACTCAGTGCTTTTTGCTACTTTTTGGCAAAATAAGAAGGATTAAAATCTCGAAGCTTAGCGCATAAAAATTAAATATACAGAATAATTCAAATATGTTGTGTAGAGCCTTCTGAACTAAATTTTTTTGTATTTTATTATTATTATTATTATTTACAGTATATGATTATTTGACTTTTAGTAGTCTACACGCATTTACATTTTGATTCCAAGTTCTGGCTGTGCCCTTGCTAAGCCTTGTGTTTCATTAGCTGGCACGAGCTAGCTTTGCTGCAAACTGATACGTCTTTGCTAACTGCGTATTTTTCCCCTGTCCTAGCTGCGTCACTCGACAATTATGAGCACAGTGCCTCTTGACTAGCACTGTCTGTCAGAGATCATTTCCTCACATTTAAATGAAATATATGCGACATGTGTCACATGCTAGCATGAAAGGTGTCACACTGTGTTAATAGCTCATCCAGCTGACCATGGTCAGACCTCACAGTGCTGACAGGACTGCTTAAGAGCTGCTTCTGTTTGGCCTTCTTTATGTCTGCTTTTTAGGGAAACCTGTTGTTATGTTGATGCTCATTCACAGAAAGCTAGCTTCACCATGACCGGCAGGTTCCAGGCCTGCTCTTGACTGGAGGAATTAACTGCTTGTGCTTCAGGTTCGGGTTCAACGCTAGTCAGTACGCTAGACTTTAAAATAAAATTCCAAAAAAGGATAAAGGTTTTGAACATGGCGGGCTAGTTTTTATTTTTTTTTAGCAAATGAGCAGGAATGTTTTGTCGATGCTAACAGCCAGAAGTCCAAAAGGTCACCTCAACTTTTATCTTTGCTTTATTTTGCTTGTTAGTATGGTTCTGTTAATAGACGTTTTAGCTAGGACTTGGGTATTTGTAGTTATTCTGGTTTTATTTATTATTCTGGACTCTCACCACATTTTCTTTAGCAAGAAATCATGAAAACATGAACTGCGTGTCTCACAAAGACCCGTTATGCCCAGTGATTTACAATGGCCAAAAAGTCACAAAAAATTAATATTAGGCTAAGGGCCAGCTTTTAACCTTGCTGTTTATGTGATTTATATAAAACCCAATGAATTCTTTCTTTCTTAATAGAAATACTAAAATCTTTTTATGACGTCGTTTTAAACAAGCAAAGCTAAAAGGTGACCTTTTGGACTTCTGGTTGTTAGCAACATCGACATGGACAAGGCATTTTGTTAACTTTCAGTAGTAACAAAGTTGTAATAAGATAAAAACATTTTGTGTCAGATTTTGTGGGGGGGGGGGGGAAGTCACCCATGACAGCATGAACCATGATGCAATAGATACTTCATTAACGTGACTGGAGGCGTCTGTTGTCACAAACCACGAACCTCTTGAATTATGTATGAATCACAAGCTACTATTACTTATGCTTTCGTATACTTTGACTGACAAATATAATTGGTACACGTGTCTGAACAGAAGAGAAAATGTCAAGGTCCTCCTTAACTTAGTTTTATATACAATACAATCACCTCAAAATCCCGTCATTATTAAAGCAACTGGTAAAAAGTTCCAGTTACAAAATATCCCAATGTGTGTGTTTGTGTGTGTGTGTGTGTGCGCTTGTGTTGGCTAACTTCAGAAAGTCATTAAAATTAAGCTTTGCTGTAACTGAAGTTTGCAAGAAGGATCCTTCCTCCAAGCTAATATGCTCCCTATGTTACAAAAGAAACAACTATTAAATCAAATCCTGTCTGTTAAGTCTCAAATCCTGTGTCGGTTCCTCAAACACCCACATTTCAGACAACACGAATTTCCTGCAGGTGAATAAACAACAGAAAAATACGAAATATGATCCAACAAATCAGACAAAACATCCCTTTTTTCACATCGCTGAATTGTCTCAGATGTAGCTATATAAAGGTCCTGCTAGGCAAAATGTTATGAGGTGCCGTTTTTAACACCAAAGTCCCGTGATCAAAAATGATGTGGAGAAGAGTTAATTTGGAGACCAGAACAGCTTTACAGCTTTAGGTCTTGTCCTAGTTACAGGTATATTTTCAGGAGTGAAGGCATATAGATGTGAGAGTGAATCAAATATTCCTCATAAGCATTTTCCCCCCCATATTTCATAAAATAGTTTCACTATAATGCTACGCTGTATATTTCAGTCTAAAAATATATATGCTGCATTGGAGCACTTAATAAAAGAAACATCATGAATATCCATTTCAAGATATATATTTTTTTCTTTTAAACAGACTTTTTCAATATAGCACAATGCTGATTTCTTTTTTAATATACATTTCTGCATGCAGATATTCACCAGTGCTTCATTTGTAAATTACGAGGTGCCAGAACACCATGAGAGCAATGATCCAGCTAGCCATTTGGGAGGAGAAAAGGTGCGAGAACACATAAACACAGCAGTGCTCCAGGAGACTCGTGTAATACAGTAGTGTCGAGTGCTGTCATATTGATATAAAGCATACAGCTTTGATATGATGACTCGGGTACAGTGAGGAATTACAGAAATAATATGTTCCTCATGAGGGGCTCTCATTAAAATTGTGGGAGGGCAAGGGCTGCCTACTGCACGTTACACCAGTAATTATTTAAAATAAAATTTAAATAAAACTAGAGATATGCACAGAGTCAATATACATTCAATCACACGATTTTTTTTTTTCAAAAGGGTTCTTGGGTTCATGTATTTATTTACATGTTTGACAAAATTAAAAACAATAGGTACAAGCTGACAGGAGTAGTATCAGGAGGGTGTGTTTTTATTTTGTGATTGCTGTTTTATGCTAGAGTAGAGAACTCTCTTGACTATTGAAATAGATATGTCTTTGGTAAAGAATAAAACCTGACAGAAAGTGCCTTCATAGAAAATATTATTAAAAAATATTCAGTGGTGATTGAAGCAGGTTCATATTATAAGCCATGATGTTTAATACAGATTTTTTTTTTGGTCAGAGTGGATTTGCATGTCATGATGGTTTACATTCGTAATTACAAGTGACTTTTATCTAATTCTAATGTTGACGTGTCTTTCCCCTGAAATGGCACTCACTTGCACATACGATGGTGGGAAGTAAACGTAATTTGTTACTGTACTCAAGTATCTGTACTTTCTATTCTACTACAATATGCAACAGCTGTCGCTACTTCTTACTTATGGGTGAAATAAGAAAGCAATGGAAGCACAGCAGACATACTGATCAAGGTACTGTCTAGCGTGCACTCTGTTTTGGCTGATTTACTTTGACCTGCTGGTTGCACCTATTAGATGTATTCATGTAGTGAACACAGATCGCCTGCAATTTCACCTTAGTTTGTAGTGTTTACAACTTAAAGCTGAATGTAAAACAAGCTGTTTAATATATTATTGAATAGATTATTGATATGGGCCTAAATAAAATCTGTTTTGATTAGTTTTGCATGCAGCCGATGAAACTATTGATGACAACTATTTCCTCAAATTCAGCTTCCACTGGCTGTGACTATAACCTGAACTTGAATCAAACAATCTAATATCTTAGTACATTTATTACACACCAAAAATGTTCATCAAAGTCAGTCTAATAGATGTGATAGTTGGTTAAGATTGTTTAAGATTTTTTCGTTTTTTCCTTAGATCTTTCCTTTTCATGCAGATATGTTAAGTTTAATCTAAATCTTAGAAGGACATTTTTCTTCCTGTTATTTCACAGCCACCTATACCTCTGTCATAGAAATTCTACATCTGTGTCAGACTTTTTAATGATCTTATATTTCCAGATCTGTGCACAGAGTGACATATGGGCTGTTTCAACAATTAGATAAAGCAAAAATCTAATCACAAAAATATTAAACAACATTAAGGGCATAATAAAAACTGTACTTTTA
This sequence comes from Dolichallabes microphthalmus, assembly GCA_026413445.1. Classification (NCBI taxonomy): domain Eukaryota; kingdom Metazoa; phylum Chordata; class Actinopteri; order Siluriformes; family Clariidae; genus Dolichallabes; species Dolichallabes microphthalmus. The sequence continues at coordinate 763 of JAOTQY010180021.1, read as the reverse complement.
ATTTTTATAGTTCATTTGTGAGTACTTTTGTACTTAAGTGTACATGAAGAACTTTTATTGGAGTAATAATTTACCTAGGATATTTCTAATCTCATATCTCATAATCTTACAATATTGCAATTACATAAAATTTTTTAACCCATTCAGGTGGCGTTTTTACCAGTTCCCTGTAAAATTGTACGGTATTATAATATTACATATTGGACATATACCAATCAGCCATAACATCAACACCACCACCAGGTGAATGGAATAACAAGGCCGGTCTACACCCATGGAGACCAAAAGCCCACTCACCTGGAATGATCACACAAGAAAGTTGATGTAGCACAGACCACCAAAAATAGTCAATGCTGTCCCTGACCGAAAGGCATCAGAACACCCAGCACATCACAGCCTGCTGTGCACAGGACTGTGCATGCAAAGTGTTCAGATCCAAATCCACTTGAGCACCCATGGGATGTGCAAGACAGTCTGGCAATTTTTGTTAATTTTTGTAAAAAAAAAATGTGTTGTACCAAACCTGATTGAGCCATTTCTACCACATGGTTGATGTACTGTATGCTGTGCTATAAAAATCTCTAGATGTCACTGTGTTTTTAAAGAGTATGCCTTTTCAGAAGCTTTTTAGCATACCACAAAACATAAAGTGGAAATAATGCCAAAAACAATTGTCTTGTTTCACCATAACACACACACACACACACACACACACACACACACACACACACACACACACACACACACACACACACACACACAC
>JAOTQY010179994.1:0-11680 GCA_026413445.1 Dolichallabes microphthalmus | reverse complement strand
GTTTTCTGCACGCGGAGGAGACCGCATACTGAAATCACCGCTTCAGCTTCGCCACATACATACTAATAATTTAAATATTGCAAAAGTCATTTAATTACTGGTAAGTTTTTTTTTTATTAAATATATTTATTTTTAAATGAAAATTTTTATTTTTTAAACAAATAATAAAAATTGCTTTCAATCCACTTCGTCTTTTATCATTAATTTTATTTTTTATCATTGAAAATGGTTCATTTTATTATGGTGAGGAACCATATGAAACATTTTGGACAAAACAAATCGCAATTTAAAAAAAATAAAAAATAATAATAATAATCGTCCTTATCTCTAATAATTTTCCAAAATGTGTATTTATTAAAAAAAATTAAATACAAATCCCACAGAAGGGGGATGTCTTTGCCTGATGAAGGGAGAATCTTGAGATTCTTCTGGTCGCTGTTCTGCCCCCTGAGGGGCGGAGCTATTCAGATGGGTCTGTGAGATAGTGTGAAAGAGAAAGAGAGAGAGAGGGACTGGCAAAGCAATGCTGATCACACAATTTAATACAACTTTATCTATTTTTAACAATAGAACATTTTTAAATCAGTGAAACAGTGGATTGTGTCTCTAGAACTGTTAACTGATGGCAAAATGTGTTTTCGGTGATCGTTACACATTTGTGATTTATTGTTATTTTTAACATTTAACTATCAGTTTAAAAAAAAAAGTGCAAACTGCACACATATTTACATCATCTGGCTTGCTGTAAGACATTGCAATATTTGTCTGGTTTTCAGCTTGATTGGTCATGTCTGATCAGCATTCAAAAAAGCTGATTTTGTGCACGAGCCTACATAGAAACTTATTTTTATGTTAACAAACTTATTTTACATTATCAAAAGATGTGCGCGTCCATCATACGCCTCCGACGCGCCTTTATCTCCAAAACCTGTGAGCGAATTAGGTCGATAATCGTGCTCCTGTTACACCAGACTTGGGAAGACGGGATGAGGAACGAGGCGTGGCCAATCGAGTTGAAAACCAGCCAATTCCGGACTAATTAAAAAATTTACTTTTTAAGTTTTTGAGTTGAAATATGATTGGACACAAAGTTCACAACGTTGAGTTTTTTTTTTTTACCTCCATCTCTAATTTCAATACATCAATGACTTTGTAAATCCCTCCGCAATAATTTGGCTAAACGAGTATCGCAGTCTAGAGTTCGGCTCAGCGTGTGCTAAGAATCCTAGAAATACTTTGTGTTAATGCGTATCAGTCAGGGTGTTGTGTTGTGACTCATAACGCTGGTGACGTTGTGCCTTTGCGACGGCCAACACTAATGAATCATTATACTGTATATGAATCATATGTCTGGGTTATTATGGAAAGAATGTGATAAAACCATGTTTATAGTGGTGTTTAAATACATGATCTGAATAAATGCTGTTTAATATTACATGCAGTCACTCGAGTTTCTGTAGTATTCAGCTCCAACAGCTATAACTTACCTTCTCTTTAGAAGAATCAGGGTTTTTTTTTTGCTATTTATTTATTTATGGCCCACATCGATCATTCTTTTAGTAAAGTTTGGTGGAAATGTTTCTACAAGAAATTCCACCAGATGTGTAAGTCTCTGAAAATGCTTACAAGTAAAAATCATGTAGTACCTGATGCAGCTCATTTGTGCTGAGTGACGCCCACAAACCTCCATTAAAGGTCAAGCACAAAAACAACAAAAAAAAAAAAACACACACTCGAACTGCTTGCTCTATTCCTAAAGGTGAAGGGGAAGGTTTCAGTTCTCACTTCTCTTCACTCCGGCTTCTGTATCTGTTCTAACTGATATAACGAGTTAACAGCCCTTCAGCCAAAAGTGTCAAATCTACAGACTATAGAAAAGGTGAACGAGGTGCGAATTAAGTGAGAAGGATAGAAAATTCCCGACATGAAACAGAAGAGGAGAAGCTCTCGACTCGGTCACATGCTGACATGCTGCAGCTAAAGACGTGTTGAAGCGCGACGTCGTACCAAAAGGAACTGGTTTATGAAAAAGCTTTTATCCTCCGGAGGGGGAAAAAAACACAAAGTCTTTAAACATAATTTCGCTCATAAGCGTGCCGCGCAATAAATCTTCCATCAGTGAAAGCGTTTGGTTTTGGCTCCACCGCTTCCACTCCGCCGTGATGAGTTTGTTCTTCTTAATTGTATGGATTTGTTTTGGCTCACTTTTAGATTTTCCATATTTATGCCAAAAAGAGCTTGTTTGGTATCACAGTGGTACCTCGGCGTATGGGTTTTATTCAGATTTATTATTTATAATTGCTTTTTTTTTTTTTTTTCTCCTAAATTTATTCATATGAATAAATTTTTTTCTTAAAGCCTAATTTCACATTGCGAAACGCATTTTCCCGTAGGAAAAAATGTAAATGCTTTAAAAACCAAACTGAAAGCGGCTCCATTTTTTTTTTTTTTTTTCTTGCTACAGTACCGTCCCTGCTTGTTTTCTTGCTACTGTACTCATGGTACCATGTCTTCACTAGATCTTGCACAAAATGCGGAAACTTAAAACGCGTAAAATTCTCAAACTAATATGTAAACTCACTTTACTCGGCTTTCCACTGACGCGAACAGAATTTGAACGGCTTCTGGGCGTACGCGCAACTTAGCCAGTTTGTCTCGGTTCGTTCTCTTGTATGCCAATAATGCTTGGTATGCTGAGGCAAATTTCTTGCAAAATTTCAGTTGTTAAGGTAAAAATTCTTAAGGTGGGGCGTTCAAATGATGAGGTACCGCTGCGTTAACGAAAGGGTCACGATGGAACTAACTAAACATGCTGTGATAATAACGTACTTTGATAATTTTTTGGTTTGTTTGTAGCAATTCAGGTAGATTATTATTATTATTATTATTTATTTGTTTATTATTATTTTATCTTTTTTTTTTTTTTTCTAGAGGTGGTTTGAACATTGGGAGGCAGCACAGCATCCTGTGTGATACAGTATGAGCGAATTTAATACGTTTGTTTAGAAGGTCTGAAAACAAAACAAACATAAAAGAAATATCGGATCAGGACATTTATGAAGACGTGACGCTTCCGGAATCTCAGTACAGATTGAATCTGCACCTGATCGAGCGGTCCTCTGTGATTCCCATCCCTGGTCCTGACCCGTAACGCGGTGTTGGTGAACCAGCATGAGGGTGTGTTTTTGAAGTTCTTCCAGGAGTCCCTCTGGGTAATCAGTAATCCGAGGTTCACATCAGTTGTATGAGCGAGTAGGATAAGAAAGTAGAGGAATTTCACAAAAAACAAATTTCTTGTGTTAAATCTCATTTGAACGGTTTCTGAATAAATCTGAATAAAACGGTCACTATGATAAAAAAAATTATAGAAAAGTCTGATTTCTGTTTTTTTTTTTTTTTTTTTTGCTTCTGAGATTAGTAACCAAGCCTGGGTGTAGTTTGTCCTCACACATCGTTTTATCATCGTTCCTACTGTACATGTGGGTGCAGTGAAGTTGTTTAAGGCTCCGTACCTGCATTCCTTTAGCATTTCCTTTAAAGGAGGTGAAACTGAGGACATTAAAAGGTTTCCTGTCTCTCTTTTCCAGCTGCAGCGGGACGCGAACACACACACGGATCCGAGACTGACAGACGTAAGTTAGGGTAAGTCTTCTTCTGAATTGGTTTCTTCACGATTTCATAAAACCTTTTTTTTTTTTTTTTTTTTTTTTACTTTATTTATTTTTTTTAAAGCTGAAAAGAACACAAAACAGCACTTTCTCTGTTCTAACCACAGCAGAAGGAGATCTCCAGACGGTGTTTGTCCTATAACCATTTTACACTTTGTCTCCAGTTTAATCCGTACTTTTCAGTAAGATATTACTTTCAGTAAGATGAATAAAGCCGAGCAGATTAGAACCAAAAGCCAACGTCACACGTCTCACCCCCGCCTCAGCTCGACTGCACCACTCGCTCACCCCCCCCACCCCCCACCCGCGTGCTCGGTTCTCTTCCGCACCTCTCGGCCTACCTGTCTCCGTCTCACTGACTGACTGTCTCGTACAGCCGAAATACTAATCTTTATTTCTTCACATCTTTCACACCAAAGGTCTAAGAGCCTCATCGCCGCGCCGTCCCGAGCTCGAAGTCTTCTGTAAATGTCACTCGAGACCTGTGTGAGAGACGGTGTGGGACTTCAGTGAGCGTTTGCTCAAGTAGACCGATTAGGACAAGCAGCGGAGACACGCGGAGAAATGCCGTAAAGCATGAGGATTCGCATCTCCAAGCCTGCCGGTGCAACATGCGTAGCACGGTACTGTAGCGCTGAGCCGCGACGTACAGACGTGCTTACGCTTATGAGTAGGATTTTTAATTAGCAGTGCTCTTGTTTCATCAATGACCTTGAGATATATCGCACCAAAACAAACTTAAGTTTACACCATGCTAGAGGCTTTGAACAAATTACAGCGGTATCTTAATATACAAATTTAATGCATTTCAATTTAGTTGTATTTGTATAGAGATTTTATCAATTGTCCTTGTCGCAAAGCAGATTTACTCAATCAAAAGAATTATTTAAGTTTGTATCAAATGTTAATGTGTATGAATCAAAGATCAGATTGTTAATCTGTTCCGAAGGCGAGTTGTTAAAATTTCATATCGCAAAACACATTTTCCCAAAAGATATCATGTAAATGCAGATAATCTGTTCGAGCCAACCCCAAAATATTCCCAATTTCCAACGCTATAGTCATATTTTTGCATATAAAAACAATCAAAACCATTTAGAAAAGACATGAAAATGAAGTAAAATATGAAATAAACAGACGTTAAACTTCATTTAGCTTTAATTTATGATTCCGCCTCGTATTTTAAAAAAATTCCCATAAAATGTTAACCGGTTCCAGCAGAAGTAAAACATGTAATAGGTCCATCTGCTTCTATTAACCTCCGCTGTGGAGACCCCTTGCCGGGAGCAGCCGAAAGATCAACAACAACAATACTGAAGTGGCAGAACCAGACCCGAGAACCGTACACCTGTCAGAGAAACACAATGAGGATGAAGTAAAGAAGACTTTACAGAAACACCTGACCTTTTTTCGAAACACTTCAGGATACAGCAGCCGTAAGCATTACACAGAACAGGAAATGTTGAAAACAACCCACTTTCAATTAAATCTGCATAAGGTTGTGCAAACGCGTATGCAAGTCAAGATTTAAACCACATCGCTGCTTTAGTATGCAATCAGGTCAAAAAAACTAAAAAATGTCCCAATTAAGTAATGCACGCTATGAGTTTCAGTCACTTGTTTAAATTAAATTCACTTTTGGTTTGAATCTAACAAAAACCAAATAATAAAGATTGAAGATCAAACCAAAGTATGGATGTTAAATTTATTTCTAGACAAATGTAACTGAAATTGCAAGAAGAAAAAAATGTCCCAATCTGTTGGAAGAAAATTTTTTGTTCCTTAATTAAAAAAAAAATTTTTTTAATCCGAAAAAAAAACCCCCACAAAAATTATCTACCAATAGAACGAGACGTTTTTCCGCTTGTAGTTTTAGTGTCAACAAACCTCGTCTTTACGCTGCAAAAAACGACATCTTCGTAAGTGAAATTCTTTAATCCAGTCAAACTGTTTATAATTTCTTAAATAATCACAGAACAAATATGTGATTATTGAGGTTATTTCTAGTCGAACGTTCCTACGTTCTTATTTGTTTTTACAACAAAACAGATTATAAAGCAAATTTACAAGATTATTAAGGTTATTTCGAGTTGGAAGCGGAAATGTCTCGGATCATTTTGCTAGTTTTTTGGAATTCTGCCAACAGGGCGAGAAATTTCCGCTTGCACCTTCAGTAACATTCGACTCGAAATAATCTTGTAAATTTTGCTTTATAATCTGTTTTGTTGTAAACTTTAAGAAATGATGGATAGTTTGGCTAAATTCGGGAATGTGACTTGCTAGCTAATTTTAAGTCACGTCCAGCCTTTATTCGACACGTATACATTCCTGCGCAGTGAAATTCTTTATTCCTTGCATATCCCAGCGTTTTGTAAGTACGCAGGGGGCAGAGTGCATTATACAGTACATCACCACTGGACCAGACAGGGTTAAGGGTTCAACAGCGGCAACCCGGCGGGACTCGAACTGCCGACCTTCCGATCAGTAACTCAAAGGGTCAGCCAGGATACAAACCCCTGGAGGAGATGGGCTTTAATAGCTTTGCTCAAGGCCTCAACGTTGGTAACTTGGTGGTGCCGGGGCTCGAACCCCCAACCTTCCGATCAGTAACCTATAGCCTTAATTGATTGAAGCACCACTGTCCTTTTTTGTTTCGTGCTGTGTAAAAAGATTGTTGCCTGACAGTTTGGTAGTTAGCAAAGCCTTAAGAGTGATAACCACTCATTTAAAAAAGTTTTTATTATTTGCATTATTATTATTATTATTATTATTTATATTTATTATTTTTGTTAAAGCTGCTTCTGATAATATTCTTTAAGGACATATTTTATTTAGTACACAATGTCAATAAATTCACCCAGGGATGTTTCTTTTTAGTGTTTTTTTTGTTTGTTTTTCATTTTATTTTTCATATGATTTTATATAAAATGTGCTTTAGATTTTTATTTTTTTTTTTCGTTTTGTAGTAAGACCCGTCTTCCCAGACGTCTTTCTCTCACATACACTGCACTTCTGCCTGGCCAAAAATATGTGGACATCTCACCTGATCCTGAAACCCCTCCATACAGCTTATCCTGTGTTGGGTCGGGGCGGCGGACCTGACAACACACACCCACATACACACACATGTATACGCAAGAATCAAAACCCCAACCCTGGAGGCGCAAGACGTCAGTGCTAGCCGCTAATCCTGCACACAGTACGTTCCCATGCACTTTTAAGATGAAGTTGCTCATTGTTTCGATGTTAAAAAGATCTTTTCTTCCAGAAAGGTGCGAACCCCCCTAAATCAACTCTTAAACACCCCCAAAGAACAGGTGGTCACGTTTGTCCTGAAAAATAAAATGTGCTAAACACGCTAAAAGGTCCAAGGTTGTCAAATTGCTGTTTTAAACCCTAAACCATATAGGATCCCAAAAAGAGTCAGGAACCAGTGAAATTACCCACAAGTGCCAAGAAGCACTGGAATAAAAAAGAAAAAGACAAAATAATTGTAAACAAATGATATCTACAGTAACTGTATATATAGTTTAACTCTAGTCCATTGCTCTGTAGTTCTGGTTCTGCTTTGGGTCATGTCTTGGCGTTAGACGTACACCTTTCACACACAACCCTTTTTAAAAAAAATGATTTAAAATAAATAAAGAGTTAAATATGACCCCAAAGCTCGCAGAAAATTGCTATCAGCCGCGTTAAACATCAGGATCCGTAGCTTGACGTTACACAGGGCCTGTGCATTAGCCTACAGCTGGTCTGATCACGCGTCGGTGGAATCCACCCCGCTCGAGCCGCGCAACTGGCGCTCTGCTGAACCAGCGGGATTCAGCCCCCAGGTGGGCGGGGTGTTTGGGGGGGGATGTTGCCATGGGAAATTCTGCCTACCTCCTTAACACGGCATCTGCTTCTAATTTACCCGCAGCTTTGTTTAAATGTGCTTACACTGTCAGTGTCGGGCCTATTAACTCACATCTGCAATTATAATGTCCAGTTAGAGAGGTTCCACCTGGCTCACATGCTCTGAAGTCGGGGAGCGATCCTGGCTCGGAGTGAAAGAGGCCGTCGTCGTCGTCATCATCATCTCAAACGATCTTGTTCTGGTTACAGATCGGGATCGTGTAGAAGAAAGCCGGGAACAAATCTGCCACTCGTGAAAGCGATGAAGTGAACCGTGGAAGAAGAGGCGGAGTTAAAAGGTTGGGAATCTCACGGTTCTTACAGACTGCTTCTCTAAGAGCTAATGCTTTTTATAAGGCCGTACTGGTGAATTCCAGCTTTAAGGCAAAACACTGGTATGGGGCGAAAAAGTCATAAAGTAAAACTAAAGTTATATAAGGAAGTATATTTTAAGTGTGAGAATTTGTCTTTATTTACCCGCTATCAGTAAGAGGTCAGACACTAATGTTGAGCAAAAAGCTCCGTGTTGCAGTGGGGCGTTCTCGTTCCTCCTGAGGGTGTTCAGTCGGGGTTAAGGTCAGGACACTCGAGAACTTAACACACCATGTTGTCACGGAGCTAGCTTTGTGCACAGGGGTATGGTCACGCTGGAACAGGTTTGGGTCCATCAAAAACTTGAACGCTAAACAGTGAGTCTCCGACAACGAGTTCCGTTCCGTCCAATTTGTTCGCAAGTCCAACAAACATTCTCTCCATTCTTTTCACTTTTGTCTCCACCGTTATTGCTCGGCGCTTCTTAGCTTCATCGCCGCTGCTTTCACGTTTATTCCGGACATCCCGGGAGGCGCGCTGGACATGTGATCTAACTTCCGCGATCGTAACATCCGAGCAAATACACGTTCGTATCTTCAAAAGTTTGTAACGGGAATGTTCGTATGTAGGGGATTTATTGTATCATACAGATATATTCTCTCACAGGCATCGTTACAATTAGCAGCTAACCTTCAGGTAACATTTTAGGGAAGAACCATATACTGGGTTTGGTGGTGAGGTGTCCACATACTTATGCCCACATAGTGTATTTTCAAGGGAAGACGACGTTTTCAAGTTTTATAAAAATGTCATTAATTTTTTCGGTCAGGACTTTTTCATGGACTTTTAAAGGGTTTAAACTGTCTGCGTTTCCAGAATAGAACAGAGATTAAATTCAGTGATAATGATCCTGATAACGGGGAGTAAAATCATCTACCAGCAAGTTAATTATTGCTTAAAGAGTCACACCGTAGTTGAGGTGCTCATTAAAGAGCGGTACATGTTCATGTACACCGTTACCGATAATATTTTTAGACAAACCGAGACGGGGGATAAAATCTCCCAGCGCACCAGCACGCGCCTACTGTACTGTAGATGTCCAGTAGATAAACATCATCATCATCATCGTCAGCCGGTTGTCTTCTGGTTCCTTTGGCAAGTGTTGAGGAGGTGTGTCAGCCCCAAGTAGAAACTACTTTCTGGGCCGAATCTACTGTAAGCACCGTCCTACTGAACTAATTAATAAACTGCCCGCCGTGTCCGTGTCTCCTACATCCTTATATTAGCTTTGGTTTGATTTTAATCAATGACGTCACCGCCACAATTATACATTTTCATTAGAGGATACAAGCGAGGAGGCCTTAAGTCTAGCCTCAGGTGTCCACAAAGCATTTGGTCATGTAGTGAAGAATAGTCTTATCTCATTAGTCTTATATGTTTATTTGTAGAGGGTCAGATTTAATCCCTAAGTCAGAAAAGGGAAATTCACGCAGTTAACTAGCTAACTCTTTAACTTTAAAAGTATGAAAGGTAATAAAATAAAGGAAATAAAGAAGGAAATGTATCGTTCACGCCATCGCATCATCACATGCTGTGTTTAAAGTGACCCTGGCACTGAGACTCTGACCCTGAAACCCTGGCACTTAGATGGATGTTAAATCATGAATGATGGAATATCGAAGTGAATAAGGAGACTTTTATTTAACATATGTGGCGAAAAAAAGAAAGCAATTTGTTGCTGTAGAACAAATTAATATTAATTCTATAAAATTAATAATATAAATAAAACGCAGAAGAACAGCATCTGTGGTCCACAAAAGGATGGCATGTTGTTTCTTAAAGCAAACTGTATATGCAATACGAGATTGCAATGAAATATGATTTTATAGAAAATTAATCAAGCATATTCCACCGAACTGTCTTGTTCTGTAACATCAAACTCCAAATAAATATATAAACACTGATACCTCGGCAATTTAATCCGTTCCAGAGGCGAGATTTTATCAATCCAAACATTAAAAAAAAAAAAAAAACAACATTTAAATGAAGTAGAATATGAAATATATAGACGTGGAACCTCACTTAAGCTTAATTTATGATTCATCTTGGCTCCGCCTGCTTTCAAAACCAAACTGAAAGCGGCTCGGTTTTCTTCTTGCTAACATTCCTGGGACCCGCCGGTGCTGCGTCTTCACTAGATCTTCCACAAAATCCTAAAATAACACACCAAAAATATATGAACTTTATACCTTATAACTTTCCAATGAAGCAAACTAGACGTACGCGCGATTCACATCGCGTTCGCGATGCGTGGCGTTCGTATTCCGCGGTACCGCCGTACAAGCATTTATTTAGATATTCGTCACATGCTGCTGAATGCATGTAATTTTTCCGACACAACATGTAAAGGGAAAAAAAACCAACAGTGAACGATATGTGCTTTGACCCGTTCAGATAGTTTTACGGTCGTGATTTGTTTAACGGACAGTAAAACCTGATGAATAGATTCACGGCCAGCCTCGTTATAGCGTTCCTCGTCTGTGAGGAAACGAGACGTTCGAGCTTTTATTTTTTTTAATTTAGGACTAATGTCAGCGGTATCCGCTATTCGATCCGAGCTCTTCAGATGTCTTACCGCCGCTAATGGGAAGACTTTTTAAAAGCATAAACATCCTCTTGTTCAATGAAAAGCTTTAAAGCTTACTGCTGGCCTTTTATACAAGTAACACGAGAGTAACAAAAGCTAAACCCTTGAAAAGGAAACATCTGAACATGTGTCTGTTGATGTTATATGCTCCGTAATGCTTTGAATCGTGGGTTTGTTTGATACAATCGTCCTAACACGCCAGCTATACCGCGACTCCGGCTAGGAAGATAGAAGGGGGAATCGAATCTAGTATTGTTTAAGCGTTAGAGGAAGTAGTGGGAGGTCCAGCAGTATATAAACGCATAGACGAAAAGGAGGAAACGTACAGGTTCATGGTTGATGGGTCTCTGACAGAGCGCTCGTTAAAATAGAAGAGTAATTCCTGCTAGTGAAGGCTTCACGGTCACCATGGACCGTCCCCAGCGTATCGTATCGTACGCACCACCGCAAGACTGCTTTCTGTACACGGCCTCTTATGAAAAAGTGTTTAGGTTTGCCGAGGGTGCAAATACAACAGGGTTAAGATTAGTCACCAGACATTTACCATGATGCAAAAGCTTTTATAAGCCTTTGTTTGGACACTGCGTTACAAGCAGGATGTCTCTCTTTCAGCCAGTCGTCTTCAGACCACACTGCTGCTTACTGAGCGTCTCATCTATATAAATAAAAGAGAGTTTTTTTTTTATCTGTACGTTGGTCAGAACTCGCTCTTTCAATGACACCTTTGTTTCATCATTCGGAGGACCCGAAACCAGTGTCCGAAAAAATTCTGTCTGTCTTTATGTCTGTCCAGACAGATTTCATCACAGCATCACGCAGAACTGGCTGGACAGAATTTAATGAAACGTTGGCAGTTGCTCGGTGTTGGCCTGAAGTTAAACCTGCACCATGAATGAAATCGAAATGTTGAGTAGAAGATGAAGTTATGAGCAGTTTTGTGCCGGATTATAAGCTGCACGTTTTAACAGCGTACTGCGCATGCGTCTCACTGTGGGCGCGTCTCAAATCGACAGGATTTAATGGACTTCTGCGAAAATATCTGCCTGAAGTTGAACCTGCACCATAAGTGAAATCGAAATGTTGAGTAAAAGTGATGTTATGAACAGTTATGTGTGGGATTTAATCATCTACTTTATAATAATCTACTAATGCGCTACTG
>JAOTQY010179978.1:0-11683 GCA_026413445.1 Dolichallabes microphthalmus | reverse complement strand
AACCCTCCCATTTTATCCGGGCTTGGGACCGGCACTGTATCCAGTGGCTGGGGGGTTGGCACTGGCTGGAATCGAACCCAGGCCTTCCGCATGGCAGGCGAAACACCTACCACTGAGCCACCAGTGCATATGATTTATGAAATACCTGATAATTAATCTGATTAAAAAAAAATAATAATAATATTTAATATTTTCACCTAACTATGTGTACATTTTATATAGGAGGTTTAAAATACAAAATAACTGCTGAATTGAAAGGTTAATTCTTCTGTCAATTGTAGACTTCAGAAATGATGTGCAATATATTATATTCGGATATTATATCTTTATGGTTGGGAGTAAGGAAACATTAAAATGTGCAGGACTAGAACTGAATACCTGTGAGTCAGTTAAGAAGATGCTTAAGCTTCACCCTTCTCACTGACCTAATTTGTGACAGGTGTCCCAAATCACGTGGGTGTGTTGTCTGCCTTTCTTTATTATATGGGTGGGAGACAGGTCACTTGTTTCTGCTTGGTGCTGGGAGAAGTGTGAACATGGCAACAAAAACAGTCATAATTTTATTGCTGTGTTGCATTGAGTTGTTGTTATTAGTGAAAGCATTTAAAAAGGACAGTTTCATGACTGATTTCTTTGATTATATATACCAAAATAATGAAAAGCTTAATGAAGATATATACATGCAGTCTGTAGACCCTACTCAGAAGGCTCAGCTCAGACAGCACCAGAACTATTTTGTCTTTTGTGGTAAAGATGCTGTCAAAGTAGTACTGCTCTCAGGTCCTGTTTCTGCAGTGAAGGTTTTGGGTATGTACACTGATTGGTTGTGATGTCATCCTTCTTGTCTTTGTCTGCTGCTCCTAAGTTATCATCTTGTGTCTATCTAAGCTTTGTCAGGATCATCCATTCCGGACCAAGCTCTGGAGACAGCAAAAGAATGTGACTACTCTTTAACAAAGGAAAGAGAGCTTTATGTTCTTTGGATCAGCTTCTCTGGCTGCCATGTCACTGCTGAGGTGGGTTCTACTGTAGGAAGAACACAAATTGCACAATTTGTTTCCTCTGGTCTCATTTCCATTGTATTAATATCACCAGGAGGGCAGATTTACTCTGCAAGTGCTGTATCGTAATAATGTGGGATCTGCTGAGGTTGTAAAAGTATCATGTGATGCTATCTCAGACATGGCATTGCAAAAACTCCGGTTTCCTCGTTCAAACGGGGAAGAAGACTGTCTACAAGCTTTAGCGCCAGGTATAACCACTCATCGGAAGCTGCCTCAGAAATACACAAAAGGAGGTATGTTGAAGTGAGTCTCATTACTGGGCATAAATCAAATGGTACCATACATATTCTGCAATCTTCCCCTTAACTTTATTGTAGTTTTTTGCACGTTGGCTTAATTATATAGTTTGTACAATTGTACAGTTTTATACACTTTCAGAAGTTGGTTTGTTATATTTGTTACATGTATGGGTACAAATTGCTTAAACCGGTGGTTCTCAACCTTGGTCCTGGAGGGACAAAGCAGCAAGTGCTGTCCAGAACATTTTGGTGTTTTTCCAGCGCAGCTTAAAATGTGCAGGGTAGGGTGCACCATCACTAGTAAAATCCATCACTTTACGTTATCTAGAACAATTATTGTAATATAGCTAATAGAAGCAAAAGTACAGATATTGACACTGATATGGTTTTAAAGTGGGGATCTTCAATTTTAGAGGTGGACGAGCACTGCTTGTTAATCACCAACGTCTTAACATACCAACTGAACCTGATAATTAATAGATTAGTTGAATCAGTCTTGTTTGAGTAGAAATTGTGCTGATCCACCAAAACTGGAGTTGAAGATCCCTGTTCACAATTTGATTCAAAACTTTTGGGTTTTAATGAATTCAGAGCAGAAATCCCTCTTTGCTGCATTGATGGAGCATTTCATACAATTGAAACATGTGATGACATGTAAAAGAAATTAGTACATATTAATGAGAACTTATTTTAATATGTCCTAAATCCATTGAACTTTTAAGTCCATGTACTTTTGGCCTGTATTTCATTTAAAGACGCCAGTATTGCCTCTCAGAACCGCTGTATTAAGGCATATTGCTGCCAACCCTCATTCACACTGCCACTCGCACCTTTGTTTAAAGGATGTGGTTAACGGATGATGGTGACCACATCTTGTGTTTTTGTATCTGTATCTAAAAAGATAAGTAAAAAATGAACACTAGCTTAGAAAAAGCTAAACCTACTTTTAAACAGACATCTTGGAAATAATTTGGAAAATGGTGTACTGTTGCATCATGTATGATAAATTTTGTATATGCTATTGGAAGTAACAAAGTCCTTAAACTTATAGGCTGTGACATTCCTACTAACCAAAGGTTGCCCTGTGGGCCTCCTGAAACTACAGCTGCTGAGTGCATAAACAATGGATGCTGCAAGGACAAGACTAATTCCTCATGTTACTACCCAATGGATCGTAAGTAGCTGTGCATTGATCATATGTAGAAACTGTTGTTTTCCATTAGTTTTAAATGTACTATGTTGTGTCTCTTTAGAATGTACACCTGATGGGCATTTTGTGTTTTCTGTACATTTTAATGTCACCACCATCCCTGTGAGTGCCACAAGTTTGCATGTGGCGTCCATGGACCCTTGTAAACCTATTCTTGTTACTGATGATTTCGCCACCTTCAAGTTCTCTGTGTCTGAATGTGGGACAAAGAGTTATGTGAGTTTTCTTGATTTTAATGCTTTACTGTATATCTAGAGTATTTTGGTAATGAAAGCCAATTTGAGGTGTTATTCCTTTTCTAAAATCAGAATATTGGCGACACCACAGTTTACATGGCTGAGGTGCGAACAGCCGTCAGAGCGCACAAGCTGAAGTACAGTGTTATCACCAGAGATCACCCTGTCAAGTAAGTGTTTGGGCTTTTGAAGTCTTGTTTGAAATGTCTTAGCTTGCCTTTAGTTATAATGCCATTACACTATCTCCTTTAGGCTGATGGTCGAGTGTCGCTACTCAAAGATCAGTCCAGCAATGATGAGGGCAACTGCTGGCTACATGGTGATGAGCCCAAGCATGCCAGCCTCTGTGCAATCTGGTGGACTATATGGTGTTCAGCTCCGGATTGCAGATGGTATTGTATTCTTGTAATAATTTGGTTTCTGTGTTTGCTCACGAAACTTTTGTTCAGGAAGGATTGAAATTTCTGGTGTTCTGTAATTGCAAATCTCAATGGGCATTTGAGATTTGACACTGATTTTTCTTTCTATACAGATGAGACTTTCTCTTCATTCTTTGCCCATGGTCATCTGCCTTTGAAGGTTCTCCTGGGTAAACCATTGTACCTGGAGGTGCGATTAAATTCCCCAAAACCTGAGGCCACATTGATGGTAAACTACTGTGTGGCCTACACACGATCTGCTAGAAATGCATTGGTTCTGCTCTATGAAGGGTAAGCTTATATACAGTAGGTATATACATATGCCATAATTGGGCATGTTGGGATCGTGGTGTAATATTACGAGACTAAACTCGCTTGACAAATGTCTTGCACGCATGTCAAATGTGCATTGCTGGCACAACTGTTGGCGTAAATTGTGGCTAATGGATTGTGACCTTGACTATATGTACAGCTGTCAAATAATATACAGCTAGTTGTATATGAAGTGAAATTCCATATTTGACTGGAATGAGTTTGTATTTGGGCAGGACTAAATGGCACAATGTCTGTATTTATGGTGAGGTCATAACTTTACATATGCGCTGCAGAAATTGTATGCAAGACTGAATCTAGTGTCCATTTGGTACTCTTTGTGCAAGTGCACCTGTGATCTAAATGTTGCTGTGGTTAGTTTGGATTTGCTGTGCAAAATATTGCCTTCATTTTGAAAACCATCATGGTTTTGGAATTGCTTGCATCAGAAATGCAGTGTCCTCTCTATCGACCAACTGTCTGAGGACTTTTCTCTGCAGGTGTCCCAACCCTGATCTTTACTCTGCACAGTCTTCGTTTCTCCGTGTGCTGGACCTGCCACAGACTCCTCACCAGCGTCGCTTTATGGTGGCAGCATTCCAGTTTATGAATGTGACCACTCAAAAATACATCAACGAGGAGGTGGAGTATCATTAGGTTTTTGAGTTGTTACAATTAGTAAATTATGTGCTGAATTTCCCTGTCTCTTCAATAGATTTACTTTATGTGCTCCACTGAAGTGTGTATGCTTTCTGACATTCCATGTCACAAGACATGCTTTGATGGGAAGGTATGTTCATTATGCTAATTGTACAAAACGCTAAAAGCTTTGGCTGTATTTACATGGGGTGTTCAAGTCAAACTGGGACTTGTAAAACTGTTTGACGCTTAAAGAAAGCTTAAA
Organism: Dolichallabes microphthalmus; assembly: GCA_026413445.1. Classification (NCBI taxonomy): domain Eukaryota; kingdom Metazoa; phylum Chordata; class Actinopteri; order Siluriformes; family Clariidae; genus Dolichallabes; species Dolichallabes microphthalmus. The sequence continues at coordinate 7,299 of JAOTQY010179978.1, read as the reverse complement.
GCATTGTGCATTGAGGCCACACTAATTCATATGCATATTGCCCAAGTTTTAAAGAAGGCTGCATGTCTGTGAATGACAATCCAAAGACAATGAGGTGACACAGAGCCCACTGTGATTCCCATGCACATTCAGTGAGTGGAATGACCAATCCTTAAAAATGTATACAACTTCTTAGCTTGCAGAAGAGATGCATCTATCTGTGGGAACTGTACACGCTTTTATTCACCAACACCCTTTGCACATTACAGGAACTCGGCTGGGAGTTATTGCCGCATCCCTGTATAGTCCGAATCTCACCCTAAGCCATTTCCACTTTTTTTTTTTTTTGGCCATTTAATGGAGTTCCTGTGAGGCTTACAGTCCAGACATGAAGCACAGAGTCCAATACTTGCGCCGCTGGTATACTGAGAATGTTCTACCTTTATTGGATCTAAGCCCTGGAATTAAGTATAGTATTGGGAGTAAAGGTTATAAAGTTTTTACTCTCATAACCTTTTCTGCACAATCAAAAGTCCCAGTTTGTCTTGAATGCATTCTTCTAAATTTGAGCCTTGTGTTGGTTTGAATGTTGAATATGAATCCTAACAATACTTGCTTTCTTCTTTCCAGGCATAACTACTACTTCCCATTCATATGTGGACTTAATTTAAGTTTGCAATGTGTTAAATATTAAAGTTTCATTTTTAAACATGTTTGACCTTACCTTGACCATGCTGCATAGAGTCAAAGGTTTAAATTCAGCTTGAAGTAGTAAGTAGTTCAGGATGCTCCTGTTAAAACTAGGCAGTTTTCTATGTTTGGGCCCGTCCATGTGGTTTATGAAGATTGCTTGATGGATGTAATTTAATGCTGATTTGTTCCTGATGCACAAGACCAGCAATTTCCACATTCTGTAAACATTGGAAAGACTTCTATTACAGCTTTTGTGCATCATTAGAGTAATTTATTTTCTTAACTGACGTAGTTTTTTTCCCCAATCTCTTGAATAATCACTTTCATAGCATTCTGATCCTGTTTGAAGCAGAACTGGAAGACCTTTTGAAAAATTGCAACCCAGGTCTCTGAAATCATACAAGAAAAGGTGTATAATAACTACATGTGATGCATAACCGTGTTTTGTCCAAATTTAATTGTGCTAAAGTTGTATCAGGCACCTTCTACTTGACAGATGGATCAAAACCGATCCATTAGAGAGAGTCTCAGCTGGATTGGATCGTCCAGCGAGTGAAGCCTATAGGGAAATTTAATGAATGTATGTCCTAGTGAACACAGCACACCAGTTTAATGTTGCCTCCTTTAGCCAGGTGTACAGTATGTGGCTAAGATTGGCCCTGTTCTTAGTGAAAAGGTAATGTGAAATCCTCACTATAATAAGGCCAGAGGAGAAAGACTAAGCTAAATTGTCATTTCAAGTGTAAGGAAAAATAGATAATCACTTACTGCAGAGGGATTTATCACTAAATTTATCACTAAATTCTGATCATAACCCGATTCTTGACAGGCATAACATCAGTCCTGTTTTAGACCTGGCACATTCTTTTAACAAAAAAAAAACTGTTCTTTTTTTTGTAACTGTCCCTGCACCCCCAAGTGTCAATTTTTTTCCAATTTAAGTTTCATATAAATTAGCTGTGAATTAAAATTTGCACAACAATTAACATAATGTGTTTCTTAGGTTGAGTGCATTTATTTCCGATTCAAAAGTCAACAGAAAAATGAATTTTCTGCTCTAACACCCCCATTTCAACAAAAATTCAATTCCATGCAGTTAGTTTCTAGATCACATTAAAAACAGCCAAAACTGATCATGATGTACAGCTAATAAGTGAAATTTTAAATGCACTTAATTACAGCATTAGGCAGGGTAACATGAAACATTAACATTTAAACTATAAAATGTCATTGGTCATTAATAAAATGACTCAGATTATAGTAGTCGAAGTAGACTTTTAAATCAATGGTTAGTCAGTCATAAGACAAAACGACTGGTCCCAAGTCAAAACGTTCCCAATTGATTAATTTGGATCGTACTTTAAGTCAGCATGTTACATAGTCTAAGGCCAACTACTAGAAAACCAGTTGCCTGTAAAGTTTTAATCATCAATGTGAGACAGTTAGCAATAATTTATCAGTAGATTGAAATGCTCTTTCAGAAGAATAAGGAGAGAACATATTGCTGATATACTGTATAGCCAGATCATATAGTGTCTTAAAACAAACAAAAAATCATATTTGAGTGGAAGCTGTGCAGAGATGCAATGACCGTATTTAACCAGTCTCTTATTCTGGTGGGCGGCAAACAAAAAGTCTGTTAATTGTCTAATAAAATTAAGGTTGTTGAGCAAAGAAAAAAATGCTAAAATGTGCAAGACCCTGCATTCACTAACAAGTGTACTCCAAAAAATCACTTTCCTCTTTAAAATGTTTTAAATGCAAACTGCTTGCCAGCTTCCCTTTTTACAAGTGGTACTAATAGATGGATCTATGGATGACCAGCATCTCGTTAAAATTGGGCCTGAATTGAACAGAATGTGTGCATCAACTAATACAAGGATGATATTTTTGACAGACATAGCTCCACTACTAAAAGACAGCTACTAAAGCCAAAGAAGGTACTAGTTAAAGATGCACAAAACAGGCCACAGAGGGGAAAAATAAGTGCATGAAGCCTATCCCAAGAAACAAGGCAGAGGACACCCTGGTTGTTTCAGGGCACAGACACACACATTTTGACAAATTTGGAAACATCAGTCAGTCTATAGCGCATGTCTTTGAACATGTGTACAGACCTGTGAGGTGCTACACAACCATTCTAACCACCGAGGCCCCCCAAGATCATAAACACACAAATACACTCTACAGCTAAACATCACTTACTAGCACAATCTCTTCCATTAAATACCTGGCAACATGAGCATGATGAAAAACTCACTGTCTGAAAATAACATACAACAGATTCACAAATATGATGTGATCATCTTTTTCTTCTTCGTCTTTCAGCTGTTCCCTTTCTGGGAACACGGCTAATCATCTGCCTCCACCTAACCCTATCCTCTGCATCCTTTTCTCTCACACCAACTAACTTCATGTCCTCTCTCACTACATCCATAAATCTCCGGACTTCCTGCCTGGCAGTCCCAACCTCAGCAATATGCTCACAACCTCTCCTCTGAACATGTCCAAACCACCTCAATCTGGCCTCTCTGACTTTATCTCCATAACATCTAACATGGGTTGTCCCTTTGATTGACTCATTCAGGATCCTATCCATCCTTGTCACTCCCAAAGAGAACCTCAGCATCATCTCTGCTACCTCCAACTCTGCCTCCTGTCATTTCTTCAGTTCACAAATATGGTGTTTAGACCCTTTCACCTTTAAGCATAATTACTCAGCTCGACAATCCTATGTTCTGTAACATATCTTAATGCTCAGAAATAAGCCACACAAATTGCAACATCATTTCCACTAAATTCACTTACACTTTTGCCATCTGTACTTTCACCAAAATCTGTTATTGAATGCAGGACAGGGACTGTGAATCAGTTAAGAAGAAGCTTCACCCTCGTGAGATAGGGATTGGATCCAATTTGTGACAGGTGTACCAAATCACATGTGTGTCTTGAGTGCCTTTCTTCAATATAATTGCAGTAGGCAGGTCACTCGTTTCTGCTTGGTGCTGGGAGGAGTGTGAATATGGCAGTGAAAACAATCATAATTTGGTTGCTGTATTGCATTGAGTTGATTATGGTGCAAACATTTAAAGATGACAGTTTTATGACTCATTCATTTGATTCTATGTACCAAAATAATGAGGACTTTAATGAAGGAGATGTATATGTGCAATCTGCAGAACCTCATCAGAAGGCTAGTTTCAGAGAGAACTATTTAGTCTTTTGTGATAAAGATTCTGTCAAAGTAGTTTTCCCCTTATGTCCTCTTTCTGCTGTGAACGTTTGGGGTATGTATACTAGTTAGTGGTGTTTCTTATCTTCATCTGCTGTTGGTGGTGTTTCTTCTCTTCATCTGCTGTTGCTGGGTTTTTCATCTTGTCTTTCTAAGCTTCGTCAAGATCATCCATTCCAGACCAAGCAAGAGAATGTGACTACTCTTTGACAAAGGAAGGAGAGCTTCATGTCCTTTGGGTCAGCTTCTCTGGCTGCCATGTCACTGTTGAGGTGGGTGCTAGCAATCCTTTTGTTTTGTTGTGTAGAATCTATTTTCTTTTTGTAATATTTCTATAGGGTTAATGTCACTAGGAGGGCAGATATACTCTGCAAATGGTGTATCGTAATAAAATGGGATATGCTGAGTTTGCCATTGTTGCCTGTGATGCCAACTCTGACTTGGCATTGAAAAAACTCCGGGTTCCTCGTTCAAATGATGACTGTGCACCGGATCCAATGCCAGCCATGACACCCAACCGAAAGCTGCCTCACAAATACACAAGAGCAGGTGAGCAAGTATGACCACGTTGATGAGGCAACTCGAGCTTCCTTGCTCTGGTCTTTTAACTTGATTTGTTATTAATGGCTTAGCAATGATAAACTCAAGCATACCAGATATTCTGGAATGTACCAAGTTACTGCAGAGGATATTTATTTGTAGCATCCAAATGTCAAGCTGTATTTTGCAGTAGATTACTTCTCTATTTATTTATTTTTTAACCATATTGGTATATGTACAGTTTACTTTGTTCCAAATGATTGTAAATTGAGTGAAAATGAGGAGAAATTTGTCATGACGATGTATTGTAGGCTGTGACATTCCTATTAGCCAAAGGTTGCCCTGTGGTCCGTCTGAAACTGCCGAGTGCACGAACAAAGGATGCTGCATGGACGAGACCGGTTCATGTTACTATGCAATGGATCGTAAGTTGCTGTGCATTGATCAACATTTGCTGCAAGTGGTAGTTATTGTATAGTCTTATGTGTGTACTTCTGTCTTTTAAGGATGTACAACTGATGGGCAGTTTGTGTTTACTGTTTACTCTAATGTTACAACGATCCCTGTGAGCCCCCGAAGCTTGATTGTGGTGTCCAAGGACCCCTGTACACCCGTCCTTGCTACCGACGAATTCGCCACCTTCAAGTTCTCAGTGACCGAATGTGGGACAAAGACTTATGTGAGTTTTGTTAGATGCTTTTTCCAAATCAATTAAGGTAACAAAGGCCAATATGAGTTTCTTTCCCAGAATATTGGTGACACCACTGTTTACATGGCTGAAGTGCGGACAGCCATCAGAGCACTTAACTTGAAGTATGGCGTGATCACCCGAGATCACCCTGTCAGGCAGGTGTCAGGCACTTGAAGACTTCTTCTTTTAAAAAGTTAACCTTCGATTTGGTTTAAAGTTTATGCCATGTCATTTAGGCTGATGGTCGAGTGTCGCTACTCAAAGATCAGTCCAACAATGATGAGGGCAACTGCTGGCTACATGGTGATGAGCCCAAGCATGCCAGCCTCTGTGCAATCTGGTGGACTGTATGGAGTTCAGCTCAGGATTGCAGATGGTATTGTACTTTTGCAGTGCTGAATCCTTGTTTTTTTTTTTCTCCCAATTAACTCATCATGAATGATTAATTGCTTATCCAGTAAGGTTGTACATGCTGCAATTGTAATCAAAAGGTCCATCTCTTTTCAGATGAGACTTTCTCTTCATTCTCTGCAAATGGTCATCTCCCCTTGAAGGTTCTCCTGGGTAAACCATTGTACCTGGAAGTGAGACTAAATTCCCCAAAACCTGAAGCAACACTAATAGTAAACTACTGTGTGGCCTACACACGATCTGCTACGAATGCCTTGGTTCTGCTCTATGAAGGGTAGGTTTGGGTGTACAGTAATTTAAATTATAGGCCTTAAAGATGAGGCCATGTTGCCTTCAATGGTAGGAGTAAAGAGGAATAAAGAAAATTGGCAAATGTTGGGCATAGTGAAGACAATTTATATTTTTTGTAATTGTTGTCTCGTAAGACTTTAGATCTCTTCTAGTGTGCTCAGTTCTGTATCTGAGTGGAATCCCACCTTTTTCTTTCTGAAAAATGGGTTTTGTGCAGGTGCACCTGTAATCTAAATATTGCTGTGTGCACCAAAGTTATTTAATCTTTTTTTTCTCCTATTTCATTTAAAGAATTTTTTATTTTGAGTGGAATTTCAAAGCTTGCTATCTGCAAGGACCAAATGTTACTATAAATGGTGTCTGAGGAAGACTTTTCTCTGCAGGTGTCCTAACCCTGGTCTTGCCTCTGTACAATCTTCATTCCTCCATGTTCTGGACGTGCCACAGTCTTTTCACCAGCGCCGCTTTAGGGTGGCAGCCTTCCAGTTCATGAATGTGACCACTCAAAAATACATCAATGAGGAGGTACAGTATTACCAAAGGTGTATATATAGATATGTTTTGTTTTCCTGCTGAATTTTCCTTTCTTTTCAATAGATTTACTTTATGTGCTCCACTGAAGTGTGTATGCCTTCTGAGACGCCATGTCGCAAGACTTGCTTTGATGAGGTGGTATGTTGAATTCATACTATAAATAGATGTACAAGTATTTCATGGTTTGATTGGTAGCGATTGCTGTAACTAATTCATGTGGTTAAAATTAAGTTTTTTCTATACCGAACCAAATTGGGAGTGGATCTACTGTGAATTTATATTTTTTTTAATCTAGCCTTTGGGGTTTATGATTTCCATACATGCCCAAGTCTGATATTGCAATTGGTTGCCAGTGAAGTATTGCATACCAGACTAAACGCCTGGACTTGCATTCAGGTTCTAATTTTAACCCTGTCAATTGCTGGTACTATGTGATGACTGTGTATATTAATCCTAACATGTCGTGTTTTCAGATATAATGGCTTCTTTTCGAGGGTGGACTCTGCTTGACCTTTTCAGTACATTTCATATTAAAGGTTTATTTTAAAACCAGAACTTGTACAAGATTGATTTTTATTGTGACTTTTCCTACATCACTTGGCATCATAAAACTTTGAATTAAGCTCTTTGAGATGTTTTGTGTTGAATATGAAGACTAATTAAAGTAACTCCAGTAAAGTACTTGCCTAAGAAGTCGCTGTTTTGGTGCACCTGCAGTGAGTAGCTTATTTAAACAATCCTATGTACTATGGTTATAGAAAGTTTCAGGAGAATCAAATTACTAGCCCCATCAAAAAAAATAAATTTAAATTTCTGGAATTGTCTTGGAAAAATTGTGATCCATCAGTGTTCATCTTGAGTGGCTGTGATCGCCAATCCTTAAACACAAGTGTGTGGGTTTTTTTTTTTTTTTTTTTTTTAAATTTTT
>JAOTQY010179794.1:0-11711 GCA_026413445.1 Dolichallabes microphthalmus | reverse complement strand
ATGAAAAGCGTATATTCTTACACTATGTATTTTTCAATATATTGTAATAAATCAAATTAATTTTTTTTTATTAAAATTTTATTTGTCACATAGATAGTCATACACAGTATGATATGCAGTGAAATGCTTAAACGACTGACCGTGACCTTAGAAATAAAGATTATTAATAGGAAATAAATATGAATTAAAAAAAGAATAAAAATAGAAAATAAATTCAGCTAAGATAAGAATAATATATCTATAGAAGACAAAATAAACAATATAAGAAAAATATAAGAAAACCTAGCTGTACAAATATGAAGAAAAAATTATTTCTGTACAAATATGGGAAAATATAGAATTTTTTGTGTGGAAATATAGTGGGCATTTAAATAGAAATGACCAGAGTGTGCAAATATGAATGAAAGTGTCTAATTTGTGACTTATGTGCAACAAGCAAAGAAATTAAATAGAAATCTGTAAATCTGTAACTGTGCATGAATGTGCAGGTGTGCTGTGTATATAAGTGTCCAAATACACTTACAAAATAGTTGAAATAAGCTTAACACATACTGTACTGTACCATGAACTGTTTAAGCAGACATGATACAGTACATGCCATCATGTTACATTTTTGTAAACACATGGGGACTACAGTAAACTTAAACAACAATTATGTTGCCCACTGGTGACTCTGAGGTGATAGAATTGTTCCTCATCAAATAAGTTCAGCTCCATCTATTTTAGCTTGACAAACATTCATAATCATATCCTGTTTGATCAAAAGCGCGCTTAATGGCCTGGATGTTCTTCCCTTAGGCGAACTGCTGCTGAGTGAAGGACAACCACGTGATTGATGAGACCTATTTATAACGAGCATCAGGCAACGTTTGACAGGACCACACACACACACACACACACACACACTTGCATTGGCTGATGCAGCAGCTCTGCATCATCTTTCCTTTGTCAGGCTCTGGGCTAGAGGTGGATTGATGGAGCCGTAGTGTGAGCTGGAGGAGTGTGTTTGAAACTCAACAGAGATCCGTTACTCAACTGGTGCCTCTCCCCAAGCTTAATCTTTCTTAGATTTATAACAGACCTGACACATAATGAACGGGAGGACACTTTCATTCCAAACTCTTAATGACAGCCATTAATGTTATTATTCTCTCGTATCAGATTTAATCAAAGCAGGATGAAGAATCCAAACAGCCTTCCTGTCAGATAAAGTAAATTAAATGCTAGGTGCCTTGTGCGCACAGCCGCACACCGTACTGTATGTCACCAGTGCTGACCTTGCCTTTTTGGGTATGGCCTTTTTTTTAAAGGTCTTTGTTACTGAAGTAGTGCTGTGAATCATAAATAGATCTGACGATCCAATTTGATTCGATTTCTGGGGTGTGATTTGATTTGACTCAATGGCACTACATTTTATTGTTTGATTTGTATTAAGCAGCTATGTTTCTTCAATTTTTTTGCCACATGTATATTAAGCTCACTTTTTCATCGTCTATACCGCTTTATCCTATAAAGGTCACTGAGGCCTGGAACCTACTGTATCGCAGGAGATTAAGGGCATACCCTGGACAGGGTGCCAATTCATCGCAGGACAAACACATATAAACTCACACATTTATTTACACACTACGGGCAATTTGGAAACACCAATTAGCCTAATCTGCATGTCTTTGGACTGTGGGAGGAAACCGAAGCACCCAGAGGAACCCCACCAAGCATTGAGAGAACATGCAAACTCCATGCACACAGACCACAAGGTGAGAATTTAACCCAGAACTTGGAGGTGCTAGGCGACAGTGCTAACCAGTAAGCCACCATGCCACCTTGTATACTGTACATTAATGCACAGTAAACTTCTTTTCTTCTCATATCCCACTTTGTTAGGAAGCTGGGGTCAAAACGCAAGGTCAGCCAAGATAAAGTTCACCTAAATAAGTGAAAAGTGTAAATTGATTCTTATCCGAAACCTGATCTATCAATTCAGGCAATAAAATGTCGATTAAGTTCCATCCATCCATCCATCCATCCATCTAGGAACCTCTGTAGACCAACTTGGAACCTCTGTAGTCCAATGGTGACCATTGTATTTACTCCCATTTTGTACGACTGTGGTAGGACCTCCGGTCAACATTCACACACGCATTCGCACACTATAGGCAATTGGGGAACGCCAATTAATCTAATCTGTATGTCTTTGAACTGTGGGAGAAAACCGGAGTACCCAAAGGAAACCCACCAAGCATGGGGAGAACATGCAAATTTCATGCACACAGACACACTTAGGGAATCGAATCCAGGACCTGGAGGTCCAAGGAGATTAAGCCACACCATCGGTTAAACTGCATAATCAAAAAGCGGGCGGTAATGTATCTCTGAGCAAGCACATATTATTCTTTCCCCTTTGGGCTTGAGAGATATTAGAGACATGTCTAGCAGCTGGATATTTCAACTAATATTGCTGTGATCTAATACATCCTCACTCACCTTGTGCATTTTGTCCTGTCTGTCATAATTCTCTTCAGAACCCTTCCATTTGACACAGTTGGGTAAATCATGTCTCTGAACAACAACAAAAAATCAACAACAATTCCAGCAAACTGGACTTCTAAGGTGGCATGGAGGTGCAGTGTTGTTGCTGCACAGCACTGGGGTCGCTAGTTTGATCCTGCACCCAGGGGTGTAGAATTTCACATGTTCTCGTCAGTGTAAGGTTTTCAATGGATGGATGCATGACACCTAATGGCCCTAATGTGAAATGATGAATTTGGATGGTGCCTCGGAATAGACATGTTTGGACAGAAAGGTTGTATTCCTGCCTCATGCTTCGTGCTTCTGAGTTGCAAATCAACCCTGACCAGGATATAACATCTGAATGAATGGATCTAAAAAAGAAAAACTGCAATCACTTGATAAGCCATTTTAATCTATGCAAGTCTCTAAAAGTAGCCACATCATGTCGACCGATGAAATGGTTTTGCTTCGAGCCGAAGTTTGCTACAGTTTCCATCAAATCTTGCCTAACCACATTTTTTTTTTCTTAATGACTAAAAATACATGACTCTGTTTTCTGTTACCTGAGGTTCCTGTGGCTACTTGGCAGGTTTTTTTGTTGTTGTTGTTGCCTTTTATTAGCAGGATTGTATTGTGCAACTCGGTGCTAAGCCTTTATCAGCCACAGACCACAAGTGCTTATTGGATTATTGACCAGACCCTCCTGCTATTAGGAACTCAAAAAAGTGTAAAAGGTGATTCATAATCACAGCGTTCGGTAAATTCTGCGATACTTTAAAGCCCTAAGGAATCTAAATCTATAGTGGATTTTTTAAAAATGAGGTTAATGCTTTCTTCGCTGGCCGCAGTATACAGTACAATGTGTCAATAATTAAACGCCGACATCTAGGTCACCAGGATTCGGCCCTTTTTACTTTTAACTATAATGTTAATAATGTATAAACTGTTAAATAGAAGAGCTTCGCCATAACCAATCACAACACGTCATGTCCCCAAACAGCAACTCATCAAACCTATGCATTCATGCTTAAATGATCTCTGGTGAAAAAGTATATCCTGTTATGACAGCTCCATAATTAAATAGGTTGGCAGATGTAGGGTCTCACGATCTTGCTTCTCAAGGCTTTTTTTTTTTTTTTTCTGTGGCATTTAATTCTGCTTGAGTGCTGTAGCAGGCTGAGAGTCTCCAGAGATCCAGTCAAGTATGCTTATTTGTATATTAGGGCACTTTTCAGTTCGGGCTTAGCGATATGTTTAGTTGCCGTTTGAATAGAAAATTTTCTTTTTTTTAACATTTCTCTCCTATTTTAAAGAAAAACAACGTTCGCATTCAAACATTGCCGTATGATGATTATACTTAACTTTGGAGTCAGGGCTCTGGGGAAATATTAATCTTTAGGTTCTGGCTCCAAAATACAAAACATTCAGGAGCCAAATCAAAGTTTTAGTCAAAATTTTACATGCTCTGTGGTCTGAGGGCTTTCTGAAGACCTGCGGTGAGTCAGGTCTCTTCTACAGTATATTATATTTGTGTAAATGTAAAATATTTGGCAATCTAGTAACTAATATATTTTTATTTGACATGACATAAAGCACAAACTGGTGAGCTCATGTAGCTATGCTGATTGGAACCAGGGCTGTAAAAAAAAAACTTAGATACTGTAGATAGATAGCAGTGCCTTGCTAGAACTAACTGCTAATGATGACTGAATACTGAGTCTGAAAACTGATAGTCTTAGTCAGTATATCAATGGTCATCCTTAAGAACTATCTTTCTATCTTTCGAAATCTGCCTCGACATGTGAAGCTTTTTCAGCGAGTCGGTCGCACATACTTTCGGTCGCGCGTACATCCGGTTGCATGTACGTCCGGGAACCTATAAAAAAATTGGTAGCCTCAGTAGAAAGTAGTGATGGGAAGTTTGAATCATTTTAGTGACTCGGTTCTTTGAATCTCATTCATCAAAATGAACAAATCTTTTTTTTTAGTCATTTAGTTCATTTCGTTTTTTTGATCAGAAATAAAATAAACAGACACCCAACGTGTTTACAGGCACACATTTTGGCTATAGTTCCAGTATTGAAAATATTACAATGCAGCTAAGGACATATTAAACAGAATGAGTAGCTCACCTCTTACTGTATATCTTCCAGTCTGAGTCGTTCGTTCTTTTGAATCTATTGCGCACTGCATATCGTCTATGAGAGTCACGTGACAAAGGAACGAATGACTCAGGCCCGAAAAGACTCAAAGGTAACTACACGTTTCTGTTTCCTGTACATAACCTACGGAGGTTTTACGCTGCTTTGTGTATGCGCACCCAGTAGAAAATGAACGAATCACTCTCCGAGACGACACGTTCTTTTGAGTCACGTTAAAGACTCATTCAAAAAGAACGAATCGTTCATGAACGACCCGTTACTGATGGAAAGCACTGGATGAGTTACAAAAGCTGCTGGGAATAGAAAGGGAAAAAAATACTTCCCATCATTAAGAAATGTAACAACAATCAGAAAATACAAACTAATTAGTTTTGAACTTCTCTTTAATATCCAGGTGCATTCACTCCGGGCAGAGCACGAGAATCCTGGATTGTGTGTGATAGTACAGCGAGGCTGCAGTCAATAACAAGGTCGCTTGCGAAACGTTCGTGAACATGTGACAGTTGAACTGTCTATAGTCGCAAGCGCTCTCGTTATTGAACGTGACCCTGCTGTACTGTCACGCACACTCGTGTACCCTCGTGCCAGGCAGGCAGACACAGCAGAGGACATAACAGGATTAAAGATCGCTGCATGCTTTCTCGTTCTTCTCTGTGGGATGATTGCCACTAGCGACTGCCTGGATAAAAACTAGTCGCAAAATAAAATGATAATAAAAAAAACATCAGGCACACTGGCAACCATTTTAGTCACCATCTGGAGCCCTGGGAGTCTTATAAACCATTTGTTTTGTCTACCATTTGTCTTGTTTTCTGATCATTTCTTACATCATTCACATTTTCTGTAAACACTTTATTCGCGTCAAGGTTGATCAAAGTTGATCAAGAACAATGAGTGTGAGGTGGCGCTGACACACACACACACATTAACACACAACTGAAACTATGGGAAATTTTGCATAGCCAATACACCTACATACATGTTTCGCATAAAGGTGGCAGAATTTGCAAACTAATTATCCAAGTTGTTACAAATGCATCGATATAATGTAGCGAAATTGACTTTAGTTATCATGTGCATATGGAAGCATTTCAGCATTAAGAGCTTATGAGGAGACAGGAAATCAATCTACATTCGATCATTCATTCATCGATTAATTTATCTGTCTTTCTATTCATTCATTCATTTATCCTCATTAGCCACTTTATCCTGACCAGCGCCAATCCTGAAAGCACTGCTGAAATGGTGAGATGGGAAATTGTTAATGTGTTTAGGTCCTTAAATGTTACAGTGTTGGATATAAACTGGGCATTGGTGGCGCAGTGGTAGACTCATCCCGGGTTCAATTCCAACCCAGTTCAATCCCAAACCCAAGCCACTGGATGCAGTGCCGGTCCCAAGCCTGGATAAAATGGGAGGGTTTCGTCAGGAAGGGTAGCCGGCGTAAAACCTGTGCCAAACAAACTTGTTTGTGTGGATTGGGATGGTCCATTTCGGTGAGCAGTTATAAGACTAACAACAACAACCGGTTTGCAAACTATATCACCCTACCTTCTGATTAATGTCACATCTTATTGTGACTCAACAGGTTCGATCCAATTCTATCCTACAGACGATTAAATTACCAACGAAATAGTCTAACAAACTTTACTTGTGCTGTTAAGTGGTAGAACAGCGGCGAAATCACAAGGGAGTTTAACACAAGGGTGGAAAGAAAAGACAAGATCACAAGCTGCCTAAAGTAAGCAACACTATGGGGACACGGATGAGAGCCGAGACGACTAAACGGGACGTTAAACCCCAGACATGGTGTGTTGGTGGCAGCGGGAGACCTCCTGCAGATGTTGTTTGTTTCGGTCTCCCACTTGTGCACTCTTATGACGAGAAGAGCATATGCCAATAAAGGAGACAGGTGTGTGTATATGTTTGTGTCTGTGTGTGTGTGTGTAAGTAAATGAAATGTCTGAATAATCCTGTCCACCTTCCATGACTCACGCATCCTCTCATCTCTCGCTCGCTTTCATTATATGCCAAGCGTTACACACAGCCAGAGTCGCACCAGCTGTTTTTATTCCCCTACTTAAATTGAAACTAGTAGGAACCGTGATATAATTAGAACGCTATGATAGCCATATAATCCAATATTACTGCTTTCCTCTTCATCTTGGTATCTGTTCCCAATTTCCAAATAGGTCAGAAAAAGCAATATAACAACAGTGCGATTGCATTGCACAGCTTCAGTTAGTCTGTAAAGAAAAAAATGACATAATGTTATTTGAAGTGGATCGCTTTCTTACGTTTGCGATAGCAAGCAAAAAGCTGCTCGTTTCTTAACAAAGAAAGCTGACTGAACTACTGTAGCCACCTAAAGTTAGTAAAGCAAACAACAACCTTTGTTCTTTTCTCCAAGCTTTATTTTTCTTAGAAATGTTTCGATACAGATTTAATGAGGGATTGTATATGAGAGTGAAGAAAGGACTGGAAAGAAACATTTTCTTCCACCTTTGCATTTCAAACAGTACATGGGATCTACTATATGTAACTTAATGGGAACTAAAGTTTTGAGTGGAGAAATAAAGGACCACACATGGCATAAGTCTGGTCTAGGGAATCGGGTTCGTGCCACCCAGCACATCGGGCGACAGATACACCCCACGACCTTGGAGATATAGGCATAGTTTCTGTGGCAGTTACTGTACATACAGTATATGGGAGGGTTGCCAACTCAGCACCTGACTGGATCAGAAAACTTGGGGTGGAGGACTTAAGGGTTCAACAGCCCGGCAATGTCTGGGGTTCGATCAAGGGACCTCCTGATCAGCAGTCCAACGCCAGTTATTTAGATTTGTTGCTTAACCATGTCGCACATTATTCTAATGAATTTGATAAATTCAGTTATTTGCTCATTTGTCGCTTTTTGCTGAAATCGCCACAAGTTGCACATGTTCATAGAAAATAAATGGCCATGTTTTCTTTGTTTCTTGTTTTTTATTTTTTTAAATAAATTTAGTCCTGTCCAATTCTTTTTCCCCGATTGTCTCCCCAATCTAGTCGTGTCCAATTCCCTCCCGTCACTAGGGGGGGGGCTCCCACATTAGGGCTACTTACTACCATTCAGCCAGGAGGGCCGGGGGCTGTCACGTGTTTCCTCCAAACCACGTGACACCAGTCGACCTCTTCTTTTCGAACTGCTCGCTCACGCACCCTTCGCAGACGCCCCGAATGGCGTAGAGCCGTGTGATTAATGTGGGAGCACTAAATACCTCTCATCCCTCCCCGCTGAGAGAGCTTGGACAATTTAGCTTTCTCGAGGCCTCCGGCTGTGAGAGGTTACAGCATCACCCGGGAACCGAACCAGCGATCTCCGGATGATACAGTAGGGCGAGCACTTTACCACTGCGCCACTCGGAGGCCCTGCTTTGTTTCTTGTTAGTGGAAATGTAAAGTCTTTAGTGGTTTATTATAATATTCATGATTTATGATTTTGATCATTAACCATATACAAATATCAGCATCTTAGATCGATACCTGTTTTTTAAGCAATGCATGCAAATATGCTACTGTAACCCTGGGGTCATCCGATATGTGTTTTGATGGTATCTGATGCCGATACCGATTGTAATGTAAAAAAAAAAAAAAGTGTAGGGAGTGCTCAGCAGCATTTCTTATAAAATAAAATAAATAAATATAATAAATAAATTATAAAGTGGTACCTCAGCATTCGAATTTTCTCCTTAAGAACTGAAACTTTGTAAGAAATTTGCCTCAACATACAAAGCAATTTCAGCATGCGAGCGACCGAATTGAGTCGAACCAAAAACCGGCACATACAGTAAACTTGGAGGCCGCTGAAAATGGGTTTACATGTTTGTTTGTTTTTTGTCATTTTGTGCAAGATTTAATGTAGACATAGCACTATGTGTCCCAAGAATGTTATCCTGGACGGTAGCAAGTAGAAATGGGAGTGCCAAGAGGAATAATAAATCAATGTTATCTGAGATTTAATGTCTATTTAATTAATATTTTATTTCATTTACATGTCTAAATATTTTGATTGTGTACATCTGCAAAAATAGTAGTGTTGGAAATGACTAATACTGGTAATATTAGTCGCTGGAACGAATTTGAATTTACATTATTTCCTATGTGCAAATACGTTTCGCAATACAATAAATACATTAAATGAATTATATAAACAAAAACTACAATTTAAACTGAACTAGTGGAACGTGTCGTAATATTTGAGTGTCAACTAGTAGCCCCAGTTCAGCACCACCAGATTGTGGTGCAGAAAGCACAGTTGCTCAGCATGCCCTGCATGCCCAGCGAGACAGCTTCTGTCCCTCTCCTAATTTGCAAAGATGATTCACTGAAGACGCACCCACTGAGAACAAAAAAGTATGATACCGTTAAAAATGACTGATACCGGTAATTGCAGAAATACTAGATATCGGCCTCCGATAACTGGTCGTGCATATAAACTACTTAACAGATAATGAAATGCCATACAGGATCAGATTTAAGCAGAAGAATGATTGTTATGTGGTTTGGGATGCAGCTTATGTTCTTAGTGATTGGGACCCAAAAAACATAAAAAATAAATAATTAAAGATGAA
Source organism: Dolichallabes microphthalmus (assembly GCA_026413445.1). Taxonomy (NCBI): domain Eukaryota; kingdom Metazoa; phylum Chordata; class Actinopteri; order Siluriformes; family Clariidae; genus Dolichallabes; species Dolichallabes microphthalmus. The sequence continues at coordinate 2,422 of JAOTQY010179794.1, read as the reverse complement.
AAAAAAAATCTTTTGCAGTACTATCAGTAACCTTAATTTGGAACTTAATTTTGACTTTAACATTCAATTAGCAAACTATAGCATTATTAGATAGTCAGTTCCAACCGAGCAATCTAATTGGACAAGAGGCATTCCATAAGTGGTGGTAATGGACAGTAACGCCACTGAGATAATTAACTATATGCATCACCCTGCATCACTGGTGTCCTAACAACCGTTAATTACAACAACTGTCAGTCGTCAGCACGGGTGAAAGTGGGTCAATACAGTCCACAGTATTGGAAGGAAGAGAGAGCAGCTGCCTGCCAAAACCCACATTCAAAAGCAGCCACAGAGGCACTTTCAGCAAGAATACACATCTAATAACGTTATGTCTTCTGAAATAACACTGTCTCCAGAATACTTGCTTTCAAGTTGTTCCAATTCGCATCTGAACAAACGCTCTCCAATGCCAGATCAAGGCCACAACTTGATACTGTATGTGCGATGAGGGATTGTACAGTTTAGCACACTAGCTTTCCACTTAACACTATTTGAGATGGAAATATTCGAACTGATATGCTAAAGTGAATGAAGTGGCAGTATAAAGTGAAACTTATCAGATTTACAGGACTGTCCCCTGTTAATTACACTGACTGTGCGTTGCTAGTGCTAGCTCCGCTAGGTTGTGGAAGAATTTGTGTTGGCAGAGTAAAATCTGTTATCTGTTGATAATAAATGGTGTTTGTGGAACTGTTGTAGAAAAGCGATAATCACACTTGAGGTTATCTCGTGTGGAATATTAGCACTGCTGCGATGTCTTCAACACTTGTGCTGATATTGTTTAAATATTACACTATGCACTAGATGAAACGTTAGTTAATAAGTGACTAAAACTTTTTTGTGATTCGTTGTTGTCTACATAAAATCATATGATGAATCCTTTTATGTAGATAAAAGTCAAATTACTAAAGTGTGACCTTAGGTGGGTTTTTACAGACTGAGTCGAATAGTACTGTATATAACTGAACTCAAAACATTGAACACAATTCTGTGCTTGTATAGAATTCTTCCATATTTTCTAACAAGGACTAAATTGGTATTAATACCCTGCTGATAACGTTCATATTTTCACCAACACTTTTGATGATATCAGGTAATACTGGTTGGAATTAATAGGATCTTGAAATGAATCTTAATTCATGTTGGTTTTTACTGTATGCATAAATAATCATGACATACTGTATACATGCTTCCCAGACATCACTGCTTCAACATAAACATTTGAAGAACAAGCCTTTGAGGCGACATATTTAATCAAAAACTTGTCCATTTGTCCCACTTACTGTATAGAGCCACCGTTTTTTTCAGCCAGACCCTTCTTCTAATACCAGTTCTCTCAAACCTGTTCTTAATGGTGAGCCTTAATGGAGTCCTGGACACAAAAGCACCACTGCACAGGGCTGGGTAAATGACACACAGGCCAAGTGACAGTCACTTTGATTTTCCCTGCTGTAATGAATGGTAAAGTCTGGACTGTCAGGCTGTACTGATGCGTGCGATAAGGGTAGTTTATAGGAGCTGTGGGAAATGCTTTGTTTGCATGTAGTTGAGCGATATGCAGAGCCATGTCATGTTTTATTCATGTTTAGAGAAGCATTGGAAATGTAATAAGTCTGAGGGTAAACACTGAATGTTCTTATGACCGCGGAATCATACAGAATTGTCATAAGGGAATCAGAATCGAATTTTACGAGGTAGAGGTGACCGTAAAGCTGTCTTTTGCAAAACTGGTCATGTCCGCTGCCTAAGCATTCCTTCAGAAATAATTATTCTCCAGAGTTCATTATTGCCTTTTATAATATGTACCTGTACACAGTTTTCTCTCCACATCCATGGTGTTGCCATGTTGGTCATTACCAAAGCTTTACCAGCACATTTACAACGAAATGCTCACACAATGAATTCACACTTTCGTTCTCAATCGTTCTTTATACTGCTCATCCTGTTGCGGGAAGCCTGGAGCCTATCCCAGGGTACTCGGGGCACTAGATACACCCTGGATTGGTTGACACACACACTCACACACACTATGGGCAATTTGGGAACTTAGCCAAAGATGCATGTCTTTGGACTGTGTGAGGAAACCAGAGCACCTGGAAGAAACCCACCAAACATGGGGAGAACATGGCCTAAAAATGAGACTCGAACCCTCGACCGTTGTGGTGTGAGGCTGCATCGCTAGCCACTACACCACTATTTCACATGTTCACATTTACTCAAAATAAATATGCAAAATGATTTCACATTCACACGAACTCTTACATTAAAAATCCAAATTAAGTTTTAAGAAATAACCGTAAAACTAGGGCTGGGCGGTATACCTTTTCATACAGAATACCGGTGTTTTTAAAAAAGATTATATTCATTTTTCATATACCCC
>JAOTQY010179585.1:0-11741 GCA_026413445.1 Dolichallabes microphthalmus | reverse complement strand
TTTTTTTAATGATATTGATGCATGCTTTTTATCAATGTTCTGGAAATCTTCCTGTTTTTACGACTTAACATTGACTTATCATAAGCCCTCTGTGAATACCTTCACTGAGTCTTGAATGTTGACTTTGACATTCACCTACATCCTGTTCTTGATGTGTTCTGAAGGAATTTATTATGGAAAGAATTCTACTGTGCTGCAATTCCTGCACCATTTACCCGGTTTAGAAATAATTCCCCTCATATTGAAGCATTTCAAATTGGTGCAAGATTTTATACTATTGTTAGTACCTGTTATTGACGGTTAAAGACCTGTAGAAAAAGTTAAAAGGTTAAAGCTAAAAATCAACTGATCAGCTTTAATGTAATCAGTGATATTGATATGATTTCAGGTTGAAGCCCATATACATGTCTGTCTGTCTGTCTGTAGAGTATTTTACGCCTTATTTACTCTAAGTTGCAGTCCTTTTGTCGTCTCTCCGTAATCGGAGAGTAAATCACAGTTGGGAATAGATCGAATAAAGATGAAGTTTTGTCTTAAAACCACTACAGCCTGTTAAAATTCACTTAGACCACTTCAGCGCTGTCATTTTCATTTTATTAACTAATCCCAGTAAAAATATTCAGTTCAGCTTTTGTAATTAATATCTATTGGTGCAGGTGTTTGCTTACATAAAATTTGTATTATTGTATTAAAAAAAACAGAAAATTATGTCTCCAGAAATTAACAAATTCTCAACATTTCTTTTTTTGTGTGAGGTTTTCCTTCTTCATGACAGCACAACATCCTATACAGCTCACAAAACGGTTAAACTTGCGGGCAACTTGGGGTGCGAAATTCTGCTTCCGTCCATTTCCCCTCCCACTCCCCCAACCTTGCACCCAGTCGCTTCCTCCTCTTCCATCACTTGAAGAAACCACTTCGTGGCAGGCATTTCAAAGACGACGACAAGGTGATTATCGAGATGGAACTTTTCCCTCAAGAGTGAAAAAGAAGGCTACTTTAAAGACGGTCTCCACCAGCTCATCCGTGGTTTGTAGAAGTGTGTCGCCTTAGGTGGACGATACATAGAGAAGGACTAAGCTCATGACCAATTTTTGTTTTCATTACATTATTTTTACTTAGCAATAATAACAATTTTATGACCGCCCCTCGTAAAATGACTTTCAGTTATAGTTATTATATATATTGCATTTCTTCTATCTTATTATAAATGTCATAAAACATTGCTGTAGAAAACATACACTTTATGTTGAAATAAGATGTGTACCATAATGTGTACTCTCAATTGGGCACATGAACAGACTATAACCTGCTAAATGGTTTAAGACATTGTAGAGGGCTTATAGACCAGTGACTGGATACACACATTTATTTCCTGAAAGATATGTAAATGTTACATGATTATAATAATTATATTATATCTGGCTAGGCAGCAGTAATTGTTAGTACTGACGCCTTGCACCTCCATGGTCTGGGTTCGATTCCCAGCCAGGTTTGATTCCTGTCTCTGTGTGCAAGGAATTTGCATGTTCTCCCCATGCTTTGTGGGTTTTCTCCGGGTACTCCGGTTTCCTCCCAAAGACATCCACGTTAGGCTAATTGCCAAAATTGCCCGTAGTGTTTGTGTGTGCCCTGCGATGTACCCTGCCTCCTGCCCTAAGTCTCCTGGGATAGACTCCAGGAACCCTGCAACCCTGAATACAGTGGTATAGACAATGAGTGAGTGAGTAAGTAATATCTGGCTGTGCTACATAGAGGTTTTCACTGTATTTTATTCTCATTAGCATTCATGTGCACATCTGCTATCTGTATTCAGAGCTTGTTGGTGTTCACAGATTTACATTCCTTGTGCTCTAGTTATACTCTAGATACTGGATAATTCATAAGCTTTGAAATTTTATGAAATTTTAAATTATCTCTCTGCTTTGGTGGATTATATTTGCATTTGTATATGATCCTTATCTGCAATTAATGTGAATCAACCCTCCTGCATGCACTCACTGACATGGATCATGAGCAACAATGTTGTGGCACAGAATGAACTACAAATGAAAAAAAAAAAAAGATTCAGTAACTTTTTGGATAATAGCAAATGTTTTTTTTTTTTTTTTTTTTAAGATATGTTGATTTATTTCCTTTAACAGCATGGTTCTAGGTGGCACTGTGGCTTAGTGGTTAGCACTGTACTCTTGCCCCTCCATGGTCTGGATTCAATTCCCACCTTGATGTCTGTGTACATGGTGTTTGCATGTTCTGCCCATGCTTGATGAGTTTCCTCCAGGTACTCCAGTTTCTTCCCACAGTCCAAAGACATGCACATTGGACTAACTGACATTCCTAAATTACCTTGAGTATGCACCCTGAGATGGGTTGGCACCCTGTCCAGGGTATACCCCGAGTCATGCCCTAAGTCTCCTGGGATAACCCTGTATACAGGAAAAAGCGGTAGAGAACAGATGTTTATAATTGCATAAAAATATATATAAACTAAAATAAGTATTAATTCCCATCACTTAGTAACTGGTTAAAGCAATTTTGGATGCAATGGCAGCCTCAAGTTTTCTTGTGAATGATGCCACAAGCTTGGCACACCTTTTGGAAGTTTCTTCCATTCTTCTTGGCAGAATCATTCAAGCTCAACCAGGTTGGAAGGTGATCATCATTTTCAGGTCTCTCTAAAGATACTCTATTGGGTTCAGGTCCAGATTCTTGCTGGGCCACTACAGGACTTTTACCATCAGAAAGATGGAAAGCTATTCATCTGATGGGTAGTCGTAAATTCGATCATATTTCTCCCATTCTAAAGAATCTACAGTACACTGGCTTCAAGTCAAACTGAGAATTGAGAAACTGAGAATTGATTTCAAAATTTTACTCTTTGTCTTTAAAGCAGTACGCGGCCAAGCTCCATCTTATTTATCTGACCTCTTACACTATCATAACCTAACCCGGTCACTCAGGTCTGCCAATTTCGGGTTAATGTCTGTTCAAAGATCACGGCTAAAACATCGCGGAGACCGTGCTTTTGCTATAGCTGGCCACAAACTCTGGTTTCAATTCGAATGACGTCATCGCTTTCCATTTTTAAAACAAAACTCAAAACACTTTTTCTGAGTACGGTTTTAGATATATTAATTTTATATATTGTATTTTGTTCTTGCATATTTTTATTTTAATCTGATTTTTATTTCTGATGTGTACAGCACTTTGGTCAACCTTGAGTTGTTTTTAAATGTGCTTTATAAATAAAAGAAGTGAAGTGAAGTTATTAAGGGGAAAAAGCTGTCCAAATCTGCTTGGCCTTATTTGAAAAAGTAAATGCTCTCTAAACCTAATAACTGGTTGTCCATCCCTTGGCGGCAACAACTGAAATCAAGTGTTTGCGATAACTGCCATTGAGTCTCCAAAACATTAATTCTGTTCTTTTTTGAGCCATTCAGACATGGACTTGTGGTGTGTTTCGGATCACCGTCCTGCTGCATAATCCAAGTGTGCTTGAGCTTGAGGTCTGAACCTGATGGCTGGACATTCTTCTTCAGGAATTTCTGGTAGAGCGCAGAACTCATGGTTCCATCAATTATGTCAGGTTGTTACGTCCTGAAACTGCAAAGCAGGCCTAGACCATTACACCACCACCACCATGTTTGACTGTTGGTACAGTATGATGTTCTTTTTATAAAATACTGTATTTTTAGGTCAGATGTAACAGGACACACACAAGTTCATCTTTTGTTTCATCAGTTCACAGAATATTTCCCCAAAAGATTTGGGGATAATCAAGATTTTGCAAACATCAGACCAGCCTGTGTGTTCTTTTTCGCCAGCAGTGGCTTTCACCTTGGAACTCTCTCATGGGCACCATTTTTGCCCAGACTCCTTCTTATTGTTAAATCATGAATATGGACCCTAATTGAAGCAAGTAAGGTCTGCAGTTCTTTAGATATGTTCAGAAATCAAGCAGAAATCATGACTCATCAGAACAGGAAACGTTTTTCCAATCTTCTGGTGTGCAATTTTGGTAAGTCCATGCAATTTCTAGCCTCATTTTCCTGTTCTTAGCTGATACAGTACCTGGTATGGTCGTCTGCTGTTATAATCTGCTTCAAGGTCCGTCATGACTGTTTAGAGATACTTCTTACTGTTGCCCTTCTTTCAGCTTGACTCAGTCTGGCTATTCTCCTCTGGCATCAACAAGGCATTTTCACCCAGAGAATTGCCCTCATTGGATATTTTCTCTTTTTCAGACCATTCTCTGTACACCTTGGTGATGGTCGTATGTCAAAATCCCAGTAGATCAGCAGTTTTGAAAAACACTCAGACCAGCCTGCCTGGCACGAACAACCTTGCCACGCTCAAAGGTACTTATAGCAGATCATCTTGAGCATGTCTACATACATACAGAATACGGTATACAATATACACACATGCTTCCATACATACACCCACGCATTGGTGGGTATTTCAGACGGTGCTTTCTTTTTGGAAATCCAATAGGAATAGACATACATGGATACATGTAATATGTTGCCGAGCGGTTGGTGTCATGATATAATACAGAGGTGTGTTGCTGTGGAGTATCCAAGGAGTGTCCTTGACAACAGAACAGATTGTCTCAGTTCCCAGAGCCTGTGAGACCAACAGTTACAGTACATTCCGAAATATTACTGAGCATCTTGAGCCTGTTAAGCTAAAACCAGATGCTTGACTGTCCCTTGACATGTCCTGTTCAATGGTAAAATTAAGACCATTCCTTTTTCTTCATATCCATTCTACTCTTTCTCTTCCTTTGTAAATCGAGTGTATACAAAAAAAAAAAGGGGGGACATACAGTATGTGTCTGTGATGAGTAATGATCCTGTCTGCTTTAATTAAAACCTGTTCTCCAACCATCCATTCAACTGGTTTTACTCTCCTGCATATTTACTTATACTGTTACTCTTCTTGAAAAGTTGTTGGACCACATGTCTCCCAGGGAACTCTGAAACCTTTTCAGACATCTCAGACAAATGCAGCATCCCAAATGCTTATAATCGCTTCTGAAAGAATTCCACCTTATCTTTGCTTGGCTGGTTGCCTCTCAGCATTGCACGGAGAAGCTCTGAATCTCTTTTAATCTCTGAAAAATCCAATCATTCTCAAAATCGTTTGTTACTGATATAGGCATTGGTTAATTTCTCATTGTAGCATTTCTATTAAACTCACCAGGGCTCCACGAATTATAGCTCAGTAATAAAATAGTTCCTGCAGCAGCCCAAGGTTTTGTTTTCTCATTGCTGATGGGATCATCACTGCTATTTGAACTTTTAGTTCTAAGAATTAGGAAAATAATTTAAATGTTTTAGTTTTCCATATTCATTATAGAAATGCAATCAGATAACCAGTGTTGGAGAAAGTACTCAAATCCTGTACTTGAGTAAAAGTAAAGGCATCCATATATATAATTCATACAATCATATATAAATTATGAAGTGGGTTATTATGGCTCTAATGTTAGATTATTATTTTCATGATTAGACTCTTGGTTTATCGACTCTTTGAAACTCAGCATCACTGATGTGCTAATATAAGGTCATTAAATGAGTATCATGAGCAGTCAACATTCAAGTGAGTCATTTCTATTAGGGAATTCTGAGTGGCTGTGAAATAACAGGACATGAGAACAGGCAAATCGTATTTACTTACATGGCAGTGGGAGGGTACATCATCACCCCAGATTTTAAGTTGCGATTTAAGGATTTGATAGTTGTGATCTCATTACTGCTGTGCCACTTGGGGCCTACTTGCTGATATCCTGGCCTAATTGCCCTTCGGTAGTTTTGTGTGTGTATGTGTGTGCGTGCGTGCATGTGTGTGTGGTGACTAGTCAGTCATAGTTTTGATACCGTGTATTTGTTTCATGCCTCTTGGACAAACAGCTGGTGCCTTCAAGGTTGTTGCTACGGCAGTTGTGTTTTCTATTCTGGTTTTTAGTCATGGGATGGAGGGAGGCAGTGTTATATTGTCTCTCAGAGCTTGCGCTGTATCAAATCAATGCAGCCACAGACAGGCATTTTTTAATAATGTCATTTCTTTCTGATGTGGCCTTTCAAAACACTTTTACTATATAACAGATTTTGGTTAGAGCATGTGTTCCACTATTAATCACAAATGGGGTGGGGTGAATAGGAATTCTTTTATTTTTACTAATTTAGTGTTAGCTAAATAAAATTTTACTAAAGTTAGCTTGTGGCTAGTTGGCTAGTTCTTTACAGAAATTGCTGAAGACCTGACCAACTAAAGCACAAAGCATTGCTGAGCCTAGACCTGAAGATCATCACTATGCATGATGGGTGCCCTCATCAGACCACTTGACCTTCACTCCATCACTCTAAACTTTGAAGCCTTTTGTTTGATCAGCCTTATTATTGATTGATTTTCTTATGGACACAGCTGTTTAGTCCCAATCCTGTGAGTTCTCATTACTTTGTGTGTGTATGGAAATGCTCCATGCAATTTCACCAAGTTTTTAAGTGGTCTCCATTCATGAAACAGCATTTCATCTACAAAGTGGACAATCCAGCGTTTAAAATATTTAGGCACTTGGCAGACGCCCTTATCCAAAGTGACTTACATTTTTATCTTATTATACTGTACATCTGGGCAGTTGAGGATTAAGGGACTTGCTCAAGGGCCCAACAGGGACAACTTGGTGGCCAACAGGGACACTTGTAGATTGTTTGCCCAGATTATTACTGTCTCATGGAGCAGCATTGACTATGATGTTAAACAGATTTGATAATGTATTGTAGGTGTTGTGTGTATAGACTGCGTCTGTGATTCCTGTTGGATTATCCCAAGTTTTCAGGACTAGGCCTTGTGCACTCTGGGTTGAGGTAGATGGTTGTATGGTTTTGCATCATATTCAGTCTGGAGTTAACTGTACAACCTTCTATCTTTCCCTGCGGTGTCACCAACACGACTGACCTTAACCTCATGTGGACTGCCTTCAGGGTGCTTTGTACTGTGAGATAAACTGAGTGGCTAGATAGTTGTGGGTTTATTTCACTTTGCTTATGTATGTAAAAGGTAAATTGTCTAGTGTGAAAATCTAACAAAGAAATGTTTACAGTAAATGAATTACATGTAAGAAATCGCATTATTTTATAAAGATGTAAGGCGGCACAGTGTCTTAGTGGTTAGCACGGTCGCCTTGCATCTTGAATCAGGTCAGGGTTTGATTCCCGCCTTGGGATCTGTGTGTATGGAGTTTGCTTGTTCTCCTGTGCTTGGTGGGTTTCTTCCAGGTACTCCCAGTTGGCATGTAGCATATGTGTGCCCTGTGATGGATTGGCACCCCTTCCAGGATTTACACTGCCTTGTGCCCTACTGTAAGTCTCTTTTAAAGACTTTACTCTAAGTCTTTAGTCAGCTGCAAGCCATAATTACAAATCCCTTCACCTAAAAATGGGTCAAGAGATTGTGTTACAGTGCACGTTCAGGATATTTGTGATATTTTATTTTTCTTAGTGCAAGTAGAGTATTGAAGTGTACAAAAACACTTTATTTAAACTAAAAAATATTTAAAATAAGAATTATTTAAAATAAAGTGGAAAGCTTAGACACAGTGTAGTTTGTGATTTCACTGGAGTTGCATGAAGTCTGTCTGGTTCAAAAATGCTTAACAAAATTTATAAATACAAATAAATAAATAAAAATAACATGTCTGTGTGTTAACGAGATGTCGGACTGTGGGTAATGTGTATTGATTTCTAGTATTTGCTCTGAGCTCTTCATAATTACGCCTGTCTTATTTCTTTTTAATAACAGTCATTTTCAGGCATTATACCAATAGAATCATTTCATCATGTTTTAATACAGTATAATAACATACAAACTTGGAGATGAGAGCAGTGTCAGAGTTTCCTGTTAGAGATTATACGAAGAGTTAGTGCAGTCTGGAAAATGTGGGATTGATTGTATGTACCATATTTTATTTGTGCACATCATGAACAACTTACAGTTTGGTTGCTGCACCATGAGAACCTTATTTCAGCTGCTCGTGTAATGATTTTGTGCTAGTTTTGCTTTTACTGCATTTTTGTCAGCAATGTTACAGCATAAATGTTTGGAAATCTGGATTTTTCTTACTTCTCCACAGAAATCCTGGAACGCCATGACCTTATTTTAATAAGCTGCAACAAGCGGACATTAATGGCTACATTTTTCTATGCATTTTAATCAAATGTTCTTGGAATGCCTCAGCTTCGGCACACCCTACCTGAATGAAAAGGCTCCCCTGAAACCACACCATGTAACTTCTCTCTACAGTAGTGTTGTTTGGCATAATGTAGGTATTAATAATTTAATGATTTGAATAGTAAACTATATAATCACAGAATGCCCATTTTTATTTCCGTTTTAATTTAAGATCCAGGATTCTGTACACTGTTTAAGGGAGGACCGGGAGACGTATCTCACCCACCAGCTTGAGAAGTCTAGTACTGCACCTTCGAGTGTGACTCTGTGTCCCTGAGACCCTTAACCTGTGGTGTCCCTTCAAGGTCACAGGTGAGGTCCTTGGGAATATAGAGTGTACATTCTGTTCTGTGCATTACTCTGTTTCTTTTTCTTTTTACATGCTTTACCTAGGGTTTATCCTATGCTGCCATGAGAATCTGAAAAGTATGACCATAAAGTTTGCGTACCATGCTGTTTAATTTTAACCAGTACAAAATCTTTGCCATTGTATTTAAGAACGTGTCATTTTTTGATAGAATAAATAATTTTCAGTAATTAAAATTTACTGTTATAAACATCTTGTATCACGGTTGACCCATCTGATAGTGGGGACAGTTCCTGTTGTCTGTGATCTCATCAGCTCAGAGCGTCCATCAGAAGTCAGCTCATGTACATGATCCCTACACATATCTCCTGGACCAGAAAGGTGTATCAGACCTGGAGAACAGATCCATCCATCCATCCATCCATCTAGGAACCTCTGTAGTCCAAATATGGACTGTGAAGGCCAATGGTGACAATTATATTTGTCCATAAGATGTATGTATGACCATGAGATTCAATTGAATTCAATTTTATTTGTATAGCGCTTTTAACAATTGTCATTGTCGCAAAGCAGCTTTACACAATCAAAAGAATTATTTAAGTTTGTAGGGAATGTGAGTGCGCATGAATCAAAATGGTCAGATTGTCCCTGGTGAGCAAGCCGTGGGTGACAGTGAAGGAAAAACTCCCTGAGATGGTAATAGGATGAAACCTTGAGAGGAACCGGACTCAACAGGGAACCCATCCTCATTTGGGTGAAACAGAATGTAGGAATTGATCTGCATTCATACTGTGTGTTAGATGGCAGGTAGTTCAGCATAACAGTTGATGCTAATATGGAGTCCAGGTACATGTAGTTATTGGAGGCTCAGGTAGACTTGTAGGAAATTCCAGTCCTTAACTATCGAGCAACTGCAGCCAAGTAAAGTCCTCAGAGAAACAGCTGTCAACATCAGTCGAGGCCAGAACCGTTTTCATGGTAGAGTGAAACCGTCTCCAGACACCAAACACATCCCAAAGAGACACACGGGGCATCCATGTGACAAGATCTCCAATCAGAAGGGGCGCACCAGGATGAGTCAGACAGATGACCTTCGGACAACATTCACACACTACGGGCAATTTGGGAAGGCCAATTAGCCTAATCTTCATATTTTTGGACTGTGGGAGGAAACCCACCAAGCACAGGAAGCACCAGCAAACTCCATGGGCACAGACCGACATGGGAATCAAACCAAGAACCTGGGTGTGCTAGTCACTAAGCCATCATGCTCCGTAAAACAGATCATTCTGTCCTTATTATTGTCAGTGTGTATTAGTCGTTATTTATTCTGGTATGAGAACCAGTGTGTCATTAGCATTGAATGGAGCTGAACTACACTACCCATCAACACATCACATGACCAAATCACATAAAACATAAAACAGATGATGTGACAAAAAATATTTAATTTAAAGGTGGCAGCACTGAATGATTTAAAACATTGCAATATTTGATAATGACGTAACCATCTTTTTTTAATTTAATATTAATGACGTGAAACTAACATCTATTTTAATTAAGTATTGAACTTGGAAGAAATAGCAGCAATACACTATGAAAACACTGGTCTGAAAAGCCCCAACAATTATTCATAGCTTTGAATAATTTAGTTTCCTTTTTCACTCAAAGCTCTGAGTTTCATTTATCCCAGGTCAGCCCCATCCTACAGTATAATAAAGCCTTGTTTTTATCATAATTTCATGGCAGTCTAATTTCAAAACTGTGCCATGTAATCTGGCTAAATTATGTTTTAAACGTCCCATGTCACACTTTTTCAAAGGATGTGATTGTGTTTTTACCCTTTCAGGTGAAATATTCCTCAGATAATTAAATTAAATGAAATTTTATTTATATAGTGCTTTTAACAATTGTCAAGTGCAAACTTCAAGCGCAGTGCGGTAATGAGACTCTTAGCTGTTAGATTTTAGCTGCAGTAAAACACCTGAATGGTGCAAACATTTTAAGGAAAGCCGTAGCGGTGGATTTTGAACCTGGGACCTTCTAAACCACCTTAACCACTGAGCTACCCCTGCCCCTAAGGGCCTTGCTCAAGCTGTGAATGGCTTCCAGTGAACATTCATTGAGAGGAACACCTGACCCTTGAAAATCGATGGATAACTTGTCGCTACCTTGCACACGAGACGCGTCTGACTGTGGGAACTGTACACACAATCATTCACGTTACAGGAGCTCGCCTGGGAGTTACTGCCACATCACCCGTACAGTCCTGACCTCGCTCCAAGCAGACAGTCTGATCATGTCTCCGGTGTATTGAGAAATCTTTCTACCTTGACGACATCCAAGTACTAGTAAAACCCAGGGATAAGTACATTAGGGAGATGTTATATAGAGAAATAAAGTTCATTTTTAGTCTCATAAATGTCTTCTGTTCTTCTGCAAAATCTGCTGCAAAAGTTTGACTTGAACACCCCATATAGTAGAATTACAATTAAATTATTTTATTTTATCTTATTTTATTTATTTTATTATCTTATTTTATTTAAAAAATGATAGATAAAACACACTTGTATTTACCTCCTGATCCAATTACTCCTCATTATGCCCACTAAACCCAGATGATTCAGTGCTTAAGACCTTCCAGCTGTGCCAGACCTACAGAGGGATGTTTCGGATATGAAGATCATCCCAATCCTGCAGGTTCTCCCAGCGCTTCTTTATACGAGGATCTTAACTGTCAAATTGACAAATGGAACAATGTACAGAAGAGCTATGATGGTGTAAATTATCTCTGTGTTAATGTTTTCCTTCCGGTAATACCTTTGCAAATCTAAGCTCTACTTTGTAGATGCACTCTAGGAATTCCTGGAAGAAAGAAGATCAAGAATCGTTACTGGCATAAGAGAGACAAGAAGGCTTGGCCAGAAAATGTTGTAGTCATTGAATAGTTCTTGAGGAATTAGTGTAGGCTAAGTATGAACGTCATCATGATGGTTTGTACCATGCCCTGATGGTGCACCTCACCATACAGCACTCTTTTTTTTTCAATGAAGTATTAGATTTGCATGTAAATTGTGATTTTTATTAAGCTACAAATATTAAAAATGCATTGTATTTCTATCGGCGGCACGGTGGTGTAGTGGTTAGCACTGTCGCCTTGCACCGCCAGGGTCCGGGTTCGATTCCCGGGGTAGGCTCG
>JAOTQY010179560.1:0-11743 GCA_026413445.1 Dolichallabes microphthalmus | reverse complement strand
GTGCCAATCCATCGCAGGGCACAGACATACACACACTCACACACCCATACACACACACATAAATATATATGTATGTGATTATGGTAAAATAGGCTAAATAGGCTATAGTATACAGTAAATAGTTATAGCTAAATAGTATTTCAAAGTAAAGACTTATATCATAACTATTATATCATCATCATAGCTATTATATCAGAGAGTTTTGCTGTACAGAAAGACAGCCAGACATGTACTTGGGCTTAAACCTGAAATAATAATATTACTGATTACATTGAAGATAAAAAGTTAAATCTAAAAATATGCTGATTAACTATTTCTACAAACTCTTTAACTGTCAATGACTGGTACTTATGCTAGTCATTATTAAACTCGACGAATATTTTCACTTGCATCCATAACATGTGTTGCATCCTAACATGACTTCTTTAGGATAACTTCAGGAAAATAGGATCACAGATAATCACAGATAAAGGATCACAGATAAATTCCATGAAAGATCAGTAAACATGCTGTTTCTAGTGGATGAGGATGAGCAACAGATATTTCAATTATCACCCTATCACCCTGCTGTCAAGAGGCAACTCCAATGAGAAATATGTTATCAAAGGTGTTTTCTCTGTAGAGCAAGTGAACCTGCGTTCATATTGCTCTCCGTAAATTTGTTACCTGTCAGTATTATGGAGCTATAGGGAGCACCATATGGAATCCCTGCTTTCTAAGGAGAGGTTAGTCCACTGAGTTAAGGAAATAATTGCATAGACAATTCAATCATCAATTTTAGAGATGCCTTACTCCATGAAATGTCATTTAATAATGTCATCCATTCGGCATTTCCCCGGCTCATTTAGTTCCTCAAATATTAACATCATGGTTAAGAGTATATAGCCAGTTTGGAGTTGAGTTCACTTAGTTTTTCAGGGAAAGGTAGATATGCATGAGGCATTTACATGGAGCAGCCACAAAACTAACCACAAGCAGGTAATTTGAATAACATTGATTAACTAGTCCACTAGACACTGGATTGACACACTGTCCAGGGTGTACTCTGCCTGGGATTACACTGGGATAGGCTTCAGGCCCCCCGCGTCCCAGTATATAGGATTAGCGGGATAGACAATGAGTGAGTGAGGGAGTGAGTGAGTGAACTATACACTGATCACCCATTACATCAACACCACTGCCAGGTGAACTGAACAACATTAATCACCAAATATACACCATAACACCGGTGAAAGGATCATCAATATCCAAGGCTCATCCAGCCTATGATCCCACAGAAATCCCAGTGCAGCAAAGAGTCAATGAACGCCGTGAAAAAAATACACCAGAATGCCCAGTGCACCACAGCATGTTCTGCATGGGGCGAGACTTCAAACTCCCCAGATTCCAACCTGACCATGCATGTGTGGGATGTGCCAAACAAACAAGTCCTACAAGGCCCCACCCCACCACCCACAGCACTTAAAGGATCCCCTGACATAATCAATCTTTAAAACATTTAAAGATGTACCAAAGCACACCCTGAGGGAACCAGAGCCAGACAGTAGCACAAGTAAAACTAAAAATAATAATAATAATAATAATTGTATATTCCTTAGTTGTATATTCCTAAATATTTTACTTTGAATTTTATTGGAATGGCAGAAATATCCTCTAGAGGGCAATCATGTATATAAATCAGTTCATACTTTCTTAAATTTAGCTATATGCCTGATGCAGGGGACAATTTTCCAATTTTATGGATTGTGACCAGAAATTTGTCTTTATTTCTTTACATCTTTACAGAATTTATGGAAATAAATTAAAACATGCATGGGGAAAATCTAGACTATAACTATCAGTTTGTTCCTTACATCATGTCCCTGATGTTTTTACAGTTCTTTAATAAATGGGCAGAATTTCTGCAGCTAAACAAATATGGGGCATCATTGAGTGATACCATACTCTTCATCGTTAATAAGATCTCTTATATATTCGATGGATTGGGCATATTATATAATGTTCATAACCAAATAGATTGTTGTTATGGATTGCTCCACTTTTGAGGAAGTCAAATTACATTTTAATAATTAAATCTCCAATGTATTTTTGAAGTCCAGTTTTGAAAATGTAGGTAAATAATTTGTAATATGAATTTCGGTAGGTTATGAATCTTTTATTATGAAAAAGCTTAGGGTCTTTTCAAGGTTTGGGAAATAATAATTCTTTGTTGGGATGAAGGTTTCAAAAATGTCTACGAAGATTTGATATGGCAAAAGTCTTAGGTCTTCCCAAAAGTATTTGAAATCGTAACCTGTCATGGCATCTGCAAGATCGGGTTCCTCTATCACGGGTTTATTTTAAGTTACTGTTTATCTTTGGAATATGCTGTTAAATTTCTTTGAAGACCATTACCAGAGAAATATGAGCTAAGCTTGCAATAAAATAAAAAAAAATTCTGTAGATATTGCTTTTGGATATTCTATATTGTTCACCATCATTGTTTTAATGCAATTTTTAAAATAGATTTTTCCCGATACCTAAAATGTCCATTGTACTTTTTTTTATAAATACTGTAGATATCATCTCATCTGGATTGACTGGTTATATGTTTATCTCTGTGGCTTTATACTTATTATAATATAAATGTAATTCTTGAATAAGAGCCAGTTCTGCTTCTTGCCAATGATAAATTCTAGGCATTTGTGTAGCGTTAGCTATTATCCATGTGAAAAGCATTTTATGCAGATTTTGATTTCTCCAAATTTTATTAAGACATAGGCCTTTACAAAAAAATTTGGATGTGGCATTTGGCTGACATTCAAAGAATGGAGAAGGGTGTCTATCCAAAAAATATTGGCAATCATATTTAAGTCACCTTAAATAATAACATAAGTAGTGGTTGTGACCATACATGATAATTAAAATAACATTCAATGTTTTAAAGATAACTAGAATTTTTTTGACAGTGACAATTATAATCTAAATAAAAAGATATCGTTTCATGGACAACAGTTCAGAAGGAAGGCAACCCCTGGGGATCTTGAGATTCCATGACCAAAGTAAGATTTGTCTACACAATGTTTAATTCAAAATAAAGTCATTTTTGCTTTTTCCATTTTCCGTTTCTCTTTTGCAGTGAAATTCACTTTTCAACATAGAACTAGCTGAACTGTCCTAATTCACTGGAAGTAGGCGGTAGTAACGATTCTCGAATAATGCATGGGTCTACAACTTCATTACCTTCTGTTTTAGAAGTAAGTTAGGTTATCAGTGGTGACCCTCGACCAGCATGCTCTGACTGATATAACAACTGATCACAACATAGCCTTCAGTCCTGTTTTTCTGGCTTTTTAAATTTTTGGCCATAAGACCTTGCATACTCTTGTGTTCCTTTGTAAGATCCTCACTGAAACAGATACCAAGCTCTCTGCAAATTGGATGTGTTTTTTTGTACTTTTACCTTTGTACCTTCTTCCAGAAAACAGGATGACACTTTACATTATCCATGATGGAATCCATCTTGTTGGCCCATTGTGGTACAATTTTGATGATGAGATCACTTGTGATCTGGATAATGTTTTCCTACTTCATCTCCTGCACATCATGAGGTCGTGGCTCCTGTGTCTTTTGTAGTAGACAGTCTTATTCTTTCTTTTTTTTAACAATATTCTTTCTTTAAGTCTTTTGATTTCATTTTCTAGTTCTTTGGTTTTAGCTTTTTAATCTTGAACTTCAGCTGAGTTTAATTCAATGTTTTTAGTAATAGTAATGTGCCTTTTGCTTCTGCTGTGCACCAAATTCTCCCATTAAGTTGGAGATGGAGATGTCAGCATTGGAAGAATCCTGGCCCATAGCATTAGTCATAATGCTATTGGGTAAATTCACTATTTTTTTTTTCCTGAATGGAGTCATGGGTCTGGACAGGATAAACATAGAGTCTACCTTTAGATCTGAGTTTTACCATTACTTGCAGATACAGTATTTTAGCAGAGTGGTGATTCCTGTTATTCTTGCATGGCAAAGAATCCATATAGAAGACGTATTACAGTAAGCGTCCAGTTTTTACTCAGTTTAAAAAGCAACAGCCTTGACTGTGTTTGCGCATAATGACAATTTGGGGGATTTGCTTCAAGAGAGAAAATCAAAACACATTTCCATCTTGCCTGAAGTCCATGGGTGGGATTCTATAGAGCAGATTAGCTGTGCTGTCTTGGGGACTGCACTCTCACAACAATCATGGTGACACTAGCCAATCATGTGTGTCTGTGAGCTCACACAAGCAATGGGCATGGATCTTGCATGAGCAGCAGTTAGAAAAGATGTGGTTGGCTGGTGTCATGTGTCTCAGAGGTACCAATATAGGTACCCCTCTCTGGTTGTAGTTGCCTTGATGGGAGAGTTCCCTAAAGAGAGAAGGGTGGGAATTGGACTAAATGAGGGAGAAAACCAGAGGGTAATCAAAAAAGGAAAATAGTAGGGGAGAAAGCATCTATCTCCATAATCTAAAACACATTTGACATTGTCTTCCACTCTTCCTATCCCCATTGTGTCACCATCTATTGCCTCTCCTGTACATATTTTCTGCATGACAAGAGCATTTGTTCAACAGCCTCGACTTCATTGCTGTGATCAGTTGGGTACTTTCCTATAATGAACAGAGTACTATTAAAGTTGCTGTGTCTGATTCTCGGTCTGCTTTCATTTTGTTCATCTTCATATCTTCCTAAGTTCTTAAATTTAATGTAATTTTTCCTTTTCATTGCAGTATCCTACTGCTTTTGCCATCAACAGTTCAACAGTTCATTCTCTGACTGCCTCGTCAGTTAAAAACAAGACTTCATACACCAAATCGTATCACTTCTATTTTCACCTGGAAGGTACTTTTGTCTCAAAAAGTCCATGAGCCAATGTTTTCCTCCAATTCCTATATATTGTGTATTTTGATTAGTAGACCTTCTTTCCATCTCATTGGCTTCTTCTACATCAAAAAACACTACACTCACTGTCTATTAATTTACTTGAGCTCTTCTTACTTCTTTTCTAGGCATATCACTGGGACCACAGTCGTCTTTTCCCGAATCCATGTTCATATACACTACAGTGCCAATGGAAATGCAGCGGCTCGGAGATCTCGGACATACAGTAGCGTCATTGTTGTTGTTTTTTTTGGGTGTCTTAAGTTTACTTTCTCAGGCATTTGCTGCTGGTCTCTGAAAGCTACGAAACAAATTTTGTTGTATTAAAGACAATAAAGTGTCTTTATCTTTATCTTTATGAGGTCAAGAGAAATATCTGTAGATTCATGAGAGAGGACCCAGATCTTAGGAAGGATACAAGAAACATTCTGAAGCATTGAAAGGCCTCATCATTCTAAAATAGAAGAGATTTGGAACCACCAACAGTCTTTCCAGATCTGGCTGCCCAACCAAACTGAGTAATCGGGGATAAAGGATATTGGTCAGACAGGCACTTGAGTTGTTCAAAGCACTTGGAGGACTCTCAGACCATGTGTAAGGGTTAGCCCCTAGAGGGCGCCAAAGCGCCCAAAGACTGTTTTTTGTTGTGTTTCTTTTATGTTTTAGTTTATAGAAGGGAAACTTCAAGTCCCAGACTGCACCTTGGTCAGGTGAGGGAAGCACTCACCTGAATCGAGGCAGGTAATTTAGTTTATTATAAATAGCCTGACTGAAGCTCAGTCAGGCATCTAGCTTTTGTTAGTTCTAGTTATGGTTTTCATGATGGTTGTTTTGCTCTAAGAAAAGTATATAATAATATATAATATAAATATCAGTAAAAAGAACTTTTGAACCAACATCTTGCCTCTGAAATTATGCCACGCAAACAGACGACGAGATCATGACTCCATGAGAAACAAAATTTTCTGATTTGATGACACAAAGATTCGGAATCAGGAAATCTGGCACTGCACATCACCTTCCTAAAACCATCCCTACAGTCAAACACAGTGGTAGCAACATCATGCTGTGGGGATCATTTTCTGCATCTGGGACTAGGAAATTAGTCAGTATAGGATGCAGATAAAAATATACAAAGCTATCATGGGGCTGGGATGAAGGAACAGTTCAACAAGACCATGACACAAAGCATAGCGCCAAGAAAACAGTCTAAAGCAGCTTCAGTCCTGTAGTGGCCCAGGCATAGTTCGGATCTGAACTCAAAATAGCATCTCTGGAGAGACCTAAAAATGGCATTACATTGACCCTTCCCATTTAATCTGGTCGAGTTTGACTCTGCCAAGAAGAATGAATGGAACTTCCAAAGGTGTGTGCCAAGAATATAGCATCATTCACAAGCAGACTTAAGGCTGTCGTTACTGTCAAATATGCTTTGACCAAGTACTAAGTGAAGAGTCTGTAATTTGGAATGCTTCAGTTAAAAAAAAAAAAAAAAAAAAAAGATTAACAAAAAATTATAAACACATGTTTTTACTTTGTCATTGTGTGGTACTGTGTAAAGAATTATGATGAAAAAAAAGGTTTGAATAAATTTTAAGATGAGTACAAAACATAGCAAATGTGGAAAATTTAAAAGGGTCTTTTCTTTACTTAAATAGTTTATTATGCAGTAACATATTTCATCTTTGCCAGGTGGAATATTTCCTGTATTATCCAATTCCCCTTTTTTCTCCCACTGTGAAAGGAAATCTTGATCGCTGTCAGTATTTCTGCATGTTAACAGATTTTGTTCTCTCTCTCTCTCTCTCTCTCTCGCTCTGCCTCTTAATTTAGATATGTAGAACTATTCATCATATTTTTTAACCACCATACCTTTTGTGGAGTTGTTACTGCTATCTTATTTCCATCATTCAGTCCCAGATAATCCACTCTGATATATTCCCTTCCATCTTTTCTTAAGCATTTCCCATACCTCTTCTATAGTACCTGAGTTGAATATCCTATTGTATCACAGAACTCCCTTCAATTTATCAATTTGGCTGTCTTATCATCATTCTAACTATTGCTTGAGATTGCTTGTACTTTATCATATATAAGTTCTTTAGACCAGTTTAAATGTTTTACTGCTTCATTACATTCTCATTCCACCACAGTACTATGTTCTTTCTTTTACTGCATTTACTCTTAGAAATTGATTTTAAAGTGGCCGTTATTATACCTTGCTTTATTATGCTGTCAATCCTTTCAATACTCATTTAATCTTTAATCTGCTATAATTATTAAACACTTTCTTCCATAAATTTCTCCCAATTTGCTTTTATGTCACCCATTTTGATGGATTTGATATTCATCTTGCACCAGACTGGGGAATGGTTACTTCCTATTGTCCCCTTCTTGGTACCCTGTCCGATTACATACTGAAGCAATATTGTTGGAGACCATTGTTAGATCTAGCATAGGTTCTTTTCCAGTATTAACATTTGTTCTAGTGCTACTGTGGCCATTTAAGCAAACTAAGTTTTTTCTTTTAGCAATTCTTCTACTACCTGACCATGCATGACAATTGTTTCACCCACAGTGCATTGTGGCCATTAAACTCACAACACCAAGCCATGCTACTACTATTCTATCCTGCTACCTCCTCAAGCTTCATTAACTCAAGTCTATTACATGAAGTGTAATAATTTACAATCACCAATTTTTTTTTCTTTGAGCCCACACTTTCACTTCCACATATATCTCTTCACTTTCCAAACTACTTAGTAAAGAAGCCCTTCCCTGATTACTCCAGGGGTGCTGTATGCTGGGTGACCCTGCCTTCTGACCCCTGCTTCCTAACTGGAATATGCTGTGCTGTAAAGTACAGTACAGTATGTATGACATATAACTGAATCTTAATAAAATGAACTCTAAATTTGGTTTTATTAAGGACCCCAGAATGCATATGATGTCTGTTTTTTCCTGTCTTATTAACTAGGGCTTTTGTCCATTTGCTATAAGGCTTCTCATATTCCTCTGATAAATCAACAACAAAAACATCATCTCTTGATTTGACTTGACTGTATGCTGAGTTCTTCATTTACTTCTTCTGATGTTACAGTACACCAACATTCACAATTTAAATATTGACCATTCCTGTTATAAAGAGTCATCAGCTCTTTCTCCTCTGACCACGCCTTTTCATATCCTCCTGTTCTTTTGTTACTGGATGATCTTTTCGTATACAGTATCATCCTTCCTTAATTTATTTTTTTATGTTCTGCAAGTTTAACTGCCTCAGCATATTAGACATTTACTTTACACTTTACATTTTCTTTATCTGTTGCATGTCTACCACTTTTTTCAGGATTTTACATCCCTAATAGGCTACAGTATGCTGTGATTCCTTTCGCATTTGCAACATTTTGGTTTCACTTGCTCTCCTCATGATCCCCACCACACCAAACATGGCTTTCATACCTTCACATCTTTTTTCTTTGCAATCTTTGGCCGTGTGTCCAAACTCCTGACATTTTAAACACCTCAGAGATTTTGGCACATTTCCCTTGCTACTGTATATCTTATAAATCCAGTATACAGTATATGTCTCCTTTGGCAGCACATTGTCTGCAAACTATCAATATGGTTTAAGTCTTCTTTTCTCTGGTCATCCAGTCTTTTCGCACACTTTATGACATTACATTCACCCTCATATTTTCTACCAGTTCCTCCATATTACCACTAAGGGGAAACCCAGAGATCAGCCCTTGCACCCAATGTATATTTTCCCCAAATCTAGCAACCCTCTTCATACTGACAGGTAATTAAATGAAACTAGATGAACCTTTAGAGTGCCCTGTCTGATTTTATAATTAGACAGCATTATGCTGCATTATGCAGATGCATGTACAGTAATATAATTGACTCATGCATGCACACACAGACTCTGGCCAACTGTTGCTTTTACTGACATACTCTCTCACACAAACAAACAATTATGCATTTTCTTAGTAATTTATGCAATTCCCAACTCAAATGCATAACCAGCCACTTAATGCAAATGTGCATTAAAAGTAAAAGAACCATTAATTTATGAAGTCAATCAGGAGACATTTAATTTACTTTCTGATAACAAAGAATCAGTAGACTTACCACATTTTTACGAACTTGGCATATTTTCCAAACTGTAAAAAAACAACAACAAAAAAAACACAATATTGGAAAAATACTAGCAAATGCAATTAAATTCAGGGAAGCAAGGCACAGTAAGCAATTTATGTTTTAGAATGATTGTTGTGCCTTGGTTGCCTGATCTTAGCTGCAATCTATGATTTCATCTGTGTGACTTTTGATTTACCCTGCCTCTCAATTGCTAGCGACAGGCTGGCAAGATTGATAAATCCTGTACTGAACCAAGGTTTCTTCAGTGCACACAAATCCTTGTCAAAAGAAGACAGCCAGCAAATCATCAGTTCACTGATTTTGTTTATTTATTTATTTTGCTACCAGCTAGCCACTTGGACATCATTTTCCTCACTGAAATTCAGAATCCTAAGGAGTCTCTAAAGTCCCAAAAGGTTTGATTATTTTTGTTTTGTGTGTACAAGATATTTATCTTTAGGGAAGAAGTTATTATCTTGTGTGCACATTTTATCTCACACAGCTCACCTTCTAACCACAAAGAAAATGACTGTTCAAATAAAGCAATAAAGGCCTTCATGTTTCAAAAATACTTGGTAAATTAACAAAATGCAAATGATCTTTAAACTAATGAAGAGAAATAACTTGGTTGCAAAAGATAATATCTTGTGTGTACAATATAAAAAATATAGTTGCAAGCCTTAAATATATGTTGAGTGCGTTAGTGTGTGTGTTACTGTAAGTTTGAGAGTGTTAACACACACACACACACACAAACACACACACACACACCTCTCTCACGATGCACACACACATGCACACACTTATATCATAATGTTAACACTTTCACACTCATACAGACGCACACATGCATATACACAAACATACATCACAAATTTTAACACTAACACACTCACATGTCTCACACGCCCACATGCAGAAACACACATACCCACACACACTAACAAGTCACATGTCTCACACACATCAATAAAGTTAACACACAGACTCATACACCACACACAAAAACACACCTCTCACTCACTCTCACCACACTCTATCCCTCACACACACACACTAACCCTCACACACATACACATACGCACTGAACAAATATTTACGGCCCGAACTGACATTAGCTCTGTATAGTGTGTGATGTGTGCAAGTCGTGCGGTGCAACCGGGTGTCAATGGCTTTTTCAAGGTCTTACAGTTTTTGCCTATTGCTTTCACACTTATTGTAGAATTTGGCCCACCATGTCAAAACTCTACACACAAGCCAATCAGACACAGACATCTTTGTCAAATGAAACACTGCAATCAAAACTTAACACTCCTTTGTAAAAATGAAATACTTGCAACAAAACCATACACACAAGTGCCATATAAATTACCCTTTCATATCACCAGCAACACACTGATGGGCTTTATAAAGACTCCAGTCTTTGTGTTTCTATTTTTTTATTGTATTTTGCTCTTCTGTAATTTCTGTAGTAATCAAACAATAAATTTTTACCATAAACATATTCTTACAGAAATTTAGCAACAAAAAGTAACCAAAACAAAACAAAACAATGACGTGAGTTGTGGGGGGGGGGTGGTGGTTATGGATCCCGTCTTCTATTTGGTTCTGGCCACAAGACCTCATCGACATCACAGGCTATGTCCTCGCGGGCCAGGCATCTGGGAAAATATCGCCTTGTGTGCCGAATCCACCCTTGAATCGATCGCACCTCAATGTCTCTGCATGCCTCTTCCATTGCTTGCAGAAGAGTCATGCGACATATGGTTGCCGATCATATACTTTCCACTGCCATGCTGAAAAGAATTCCTCAGTTGCATTTAGAAAGGGGCAGTAAGGGGGCAAATATAAAAGTGTGAACTGGTTATGGTTGTTGAATCAATCTTGGACCAAAGCTGCCCGGTGGAAACTGACATTATCCCAGATGATAACAAACCTGGACTGCTCTGGTCTGTCCTGCACAACTGCATGTACAGTAGTGCATCTAGAAATGCAATTATCTGTTCAGTATTGTAGGGACATAGTGTGGCATGGTGATGCAGGATGCCTTGGACACTAATTGCAGCACACAAGGTGATATTTCCCCCACGCTGGCCAGGGACATTTTCAGACAGTCCTTTGTCCAACTATGTTATGGCCTCGACACCTGTTTTTGGCCAGATTGAAGCTTGCCTCATCCACGTAGATTAACTCATGGCAGTTCAGCAGCATCAGAATCCAGAACTGTCTGTAAATATTGAATAGTGTTACTGAGAAGACATACAGTAACTACAATGTCTATATCTTCACACACATAGGTTGGGTCAGTATTAGGGTTGGACCGATAGACGATGCCATCGCCCATCGCCGATGGCCGATAGACATCACGATGCTGAGCCGGCATCGCGATCCTCCGCCCCGCCCGCACAGCTAGCAAAAAACACACACTTAATCACACAATATAGCCAAATGAAATGCATGCTTTCAATTTCCGCATCTTTATTTATTTTGTTATTATTATGAGGAAATAATAACAAGGAAGTTGTTAGCGATCACAATCTAAATTACAGTGAACTTCAAATGAATAACACAAACTAGTTCGTTTACATTAATAAATGGGGCATACAAAAACAGCTGAAAAAAATTGAAATAACGAACAGAGCTTGGAACAAAAAACTATTTAAATATGAAGGTTTCTGGACAGACATACTAACATGTTCACCTTT
>JAOTQY010179427.1:0-11764 GCA_026413445.1 Dolichallabes microphthalmus | reverse complement strand
ATATACACACACACACACACACACACCGCCTAAAATACAAGGAGCATCAACAGTCGGTTATTGCATTCTTTTCTACCTCAAAGCACACACACACACACACACACACACATAAAAGCAAGATTTAAGAAGAAGAGAAAGAAAACAACCACGACATTCTGGGCAATAATGAATAAGAGAATATAGGCGGAGTTGCACTTACTGACCGGGAGAGAGAGACAGCTGTCTGACTCACACAGCCTTCCCTCTGGGGTGCGTTTTATATTCAAAAAATAAATACCAAAGCTCCCAAAAACGTTCAACAGCAGGAGGAATCTCTCCGAGGAAATAAAAACAACTGACCGGCTTCAAACACAAAATAAAGCGAAACACAGCCAGGAAAAAAGTCAACGTGGCCGTGTAGGTCGGGCTTAAACACGCCGAGCCGAAACACGTGGATCCGCTTCCGAGTGATTATGATGTGAGACAGAAACACCGCATCAGTAAGACGGCCGATCCGCCAGGTTAATCCTCAGTCTGGAAGAAAAAGAATATTTCGCGAACCGCAATAAAAGTCCCAGACTTGTTTTTCCCCCCAGTCTAGCTGAACTAGCACACACACACACACACACACACACAGAGAGACTAGTGTTCCAGCAAGCCCACTCCTATAGCCTGAAACGTTACACCCCGACAGGAACAACCCGAAACAATAGATCTGACACCCAACAACATGGACTACAATTAAAAGTCTTTTCAAGAGCTGTTGAACGTCCGGCCATAAACAGCATCCCAGATGAACCCTGCTCTAGACTCCATACAGCTATACTAAGTTACAACATTTATGGAAATGATTCAAGCTACTATTCAGTTTGGAGAAATATTGAACATATATTGGATATGGTGGCGTAGTGGTTAGCACCGTCGTCTCACACCTCCACGGTCCAGGTTCGATTTCTGAGTCTGTGTACATGCAGTTTGAACATGTTCTCCCTTTGCTTGGTGGGTTTCCTCTAGGAACTCCGGTTTCCTCCAGACATGCACAATTTTCAGTATACAACAACATCATCATCATCAACTTTTATGACATACTGTGAGCATGTCACAAAACATTTCAAACTGACCCAAACAGTAGGCAGCCTCGTCTATAGCGAAAACGGGTACGTCAGGCCGAGCTCATTGTTGGTCTTTCAGCAGTTGATGGGAAGGGTCGACAATGCGGCCCTTCAAGTCGTGATGCAAACCTCCTGTTTTATCCAGGCTTTGGAACAGCACTGCGTCCAGTGTTTGGGCATTGGCTGGGAATAGAACCCGATGAAAAGTTACCACTGAGCCATCAATGCCGAGTACCTGTGGCTGAGCTCATAGTTACCAGTTACCAAAACGCCAAGGTTCCTCAATGTTTCTTCCTATTGCAATCTCAGGGAGTTTTTCCTTGCCACTCTCGCCATCGCCCTTGGGTTGCTCATCAGGGACAATCTTGTCATTTTGATTCATACACATTCACATTTCATACAAACTTCCATAATTCTTATGATTGTGTAAAGCTGCTTTGCGACAATGACAAGTGTTAAAAGTGCTATATAAATACAATTGAATTGACTTGAATTGAAAACCCTGGATCAGACTACAGAGCGTCTACAGCGACCGTGCATCCGACAAGCAGAAAATCACTACCTAGCATCACATTCCACAATTTTTCCTACTGATTAATCACCTTCACATATCAGCAACGATGCTAAGCCTAGAAACTGTTACAAATGCTGCTGTTTGACAAATAAGCAATGATGCTTTCGGTTAAAATGTCTTGGACCACTTTCACAAACTTTATTGAAATTAGTTCTTCTTCAAAAACCCTTCACATTTCATTGAATTTCTTCTGCAGACGTTCTGCCAGATAATGTCAAGAACCCCGAAATACCTTCAAGCCATCAAGCCATTTTTAGTTTCGAGAATGTACAGCACATACCAGTGTACTACAAATATGTGACATCAGTTTATTACATATAAGTCTATTTTAGTACACTGTCGAGCAAGAGAAGTGACTCATCACTGAAACAAGATAGATAACTCATAATTGTTTCCCACAGAGCAGGCCTGGGGGGGCCAATAGATCCAAAATGACTTACGTCTTAATATACCCAGCCATATCAGGTTAGAAATAAAAGTAAACAAACTGTGCTTTTCCTTGGCACTGGAGTCTTTTGCACCTCTTATTTAAGGTGTGTGGGATTTTGCTTCGCCTAGCCAAGAGATTATAGTTTAAAGGTAAATCACTGGTCAAATTATGAACTTCAAATTCTTTTTAAAGGTGCACTATTTTCAAGATTTACCCTCGTGACACTACAAGTATCCTAGTGACTTTACTTCCAAAAGTTTTGCTTTGATTGTTTTTTATTTTTTTTTATTCCAGTTAATCTTACCTTGCTGTAGACATCCTGGGTGAATCTGGTTTTTAAATGAGGAAAAAAGTCAGGTCCTTGGAGAGAGCAGAGCTGGTGGTCGAAGAACCAGGCTTTGGCATCTGACCTTAATATGTACTTATCACACTTGATGTCGTACGTCATGTATGACACCAAGTGTGTGGTGTGCTTTCACAGGGTCCTCTTAGAAGAGCTAGTGGAGTCTTGATCAGGGGACACTTTATAAGAGAACCATGGTTAGTGTATTTGTGTGTGTGGGTGTGTGTTTTGTGGAGTGCGTTAATTGGTCAGCTTTTAAATCCCCAGGGAAGGAGGAAAGAGGTTAAGAGAGCAACAACAACAACAGTAAAGTTACATTACAGAAGTATAGCAGCACACAGATTAGCCCTTAATTTCACAATCTATTGTCACTGTGAATGTTTGTATTACACACTAAGTAATGCCCTGACGTCTCTGTGTGTGTATGAGTGTGTGTGTGTCAGTCACATGATATGCTTGCAAAACAGATTCTGTTTTAGTCCTTGTTGATCCTTACAAAAATTCAGCGCAAAAAAAAAAAAAAAAAAAAAGCAGCATGAATCTGTAGAGGTCCTGCTTATTTAGCGTAAGCTTTCTGTTATTTTAACCCCAAAGTCCTTTCCTGCTATTGTGATCCCTTTTTTGGTTAATTTTTGTGTATTTCTACAGTGTAACATTGTCCTTTTATACATCCTGAAGTTTGAGAACAAAAAAGGATGAAACATTTCCTGTACTTTTATCATCCATTTTGAGAAGTTACGTTACAGGATCGTTTACGCTAATACACATAAATATTTGTAGAAATTCAGTCTTGGGGATATTTAAGTCTGAAGTGTCTATATGAATAGCTGAATCTAAAATGTTTGCTGTCATTCATCATTGTCATTAATGCACTGAAGCAATGACCTTGAATGCTCACTGTAATAAAGACACATGGTCATTTTTTGTAATTGTATAAACAGATGAACTGTGGGAACGCCACTGTTTTACTCTGATTAGTTAGTATTAATAATAATTACCAAAAAAAAAAAAACTAAATAAAGCCAATAATTAACTGATGTTGGAAAAGCATTTGCATTGAATAGACACAGTAAAAAGTACTGCAGGGTGGGAAAATGTCATGTCATGTGGGGAAAAGTCATTGGATTACATTTCTAATGATACACACAAGGACAAAAAGCTGCTTAAATTTTTTTCTTTTGTTATGGCAGGACATGTGGCAGTTCGACACACACAGCAGCGGTTAAGCTTCTTTTCACCCACACACTCAACTGGATGTGGGAGTGGGCTTTTTGTCTGGGTACAGATAAACATTAAGAGCAAATAGTAGACCCCTTAAAACTCAGAGCATTTTAACTTTTTTTTTTTTTTTGTAAGGCAGGCAATTTTTTTGATTGTGCAGTATAGAGTGATATATCCTTTTTTCTCTCGCACAAAATAGGCAACATGATGAACTAAATTTTAGTTCATTTTAGACAATCATGTAAAAAAAATTAGTAACACAGGCAAAGTAATAGCATAGATACACTGATTACATGTTTTTCTGGTTGTTTTCAGTTGTGGTAAAATTTACCCCATATAAAGTAATGATAACTTTTCTTCTACCTGACGTATCTGAAAACCCAATTAAACAGTTTGATGTATTGAAGTCTCCATGTTAATCGTCATTGAGTTATGCTGTTTTGCTGGAATGTATTTACGCCACTTGAGTTTTAAGGGTTAAGAACTAAGGTGCAGCACCATTTTTAAGTAAACTCAATAGGACCCCCAGTCTTAACATTATTCAAATGTACAATATATATAAAAAAATATTGACAGCACTCTATAAACCAACTTTTAGTCCACAGCTGAGTAAACCTCAGGATTTATATTCAAGGCACTTACAAGTTTACTTCAAAGGATTCCACGAATAAGGTGTGTGTTAAGTGTGGAGCACTTTTCATTAAAACCACGCAGAATTCAAGACCGCAACATTTTTTGTTACCAATGCACGCTTCTTAGACTTACAAGTGAGGCCGAGTACATTCGAGCCGGCTGCTTTTCTTAAACACATAGTGCCTCTTTGACAGTGCATGGAATTAACCTTTCAATCTTCCTGTCAGAGAAACTTTATTAAAGTGGGGTAGTGTATATCCAGAGGAACCCTGACTGTACTGCACTGCGTTTAAATCACATGACAGTGATGAAGATTACTAGTGATGAACTAGTATTAGTGGTGGAAAATATCCTGAGAAATTTAAGGACTTAAGTTTATCGCTTTATAGGCCACTCACTGCAACACTTGCAAAGTAACAATTTTAAGATTGTTTTTAACTTTTATTATTATTTTTAAAAATATTTCATTGTTGCAAATCAAGGTCAGTGAAGTTGCCATATGTGGTTCTTGCCTTTTGTGGGTAATAATTTTCCCCAAATGAATATACACTGTATAAAAATATTTATACATTAAACAGTTAAATTTAAGGGCACAATTATTTAAACATAAAAATGTGCAAAAATACAAACTTATTTTTTTTAGAAAATACTTTTAGCAAAGTTACATGTAGATGATAGAATGTGTTCAGCAAAAAAATGTACTTGATGAAAAATGAAAAGAAAATAGTGGCACATTTTATTGTACTTTTAAATAGGTAATTGGATTGAAATGAGAAACAAATAAATGAAAATGAGATTTTTAAAGGGGACCCATTCATTCATTCATTCATTCATTCATTCTCTATGCTGCTTATCCTATACTGGGTCAGGGGGTTTAGAGCCTATCCCAGGAGACTTGGGACACAAGGCAGGGTACACACTGGGAAGGGTGCCAATACATCACAGGGCGCACACACACACACACACACACACACACACACACACACATAATGGGCCATTTGGGAATTTCAATTAATCTAATTTGCATGTCTTTGGACTGTGGGAGGAAACTGGAGTACCTGGAGAAAACCCCACACACTCGAACCAAATGGAACCCTCAACCCTGGAGGTCCCACACAGTGCCACACTGGTACCTGGGCAAATTTAAGCAAAATAATGTTTTTAGTCATTTTTAGACATGCAGATGGATCTTTAGCAGCAACACACACAGTGGGAGTAAAGCTCTGAGTAAAGTAGTAAAATATGGGACCCTTAAGATCTGTAAAGTTCTTTTAAGCCTGGAACCGAAAATGCAAAGGGTATTTTTTTTTTTTTATGTTAGTTAAATAAGAGTACAGGATATCAGTCTGAACAAAAGTCTGTACCCAGTTGTGAGCAAAAGCAACAAAATATTTGGCAATGTAGTGTAGATTATACATTTCTTGTTCATAGAATTGTGAGAACATTTGGTTTTCTTATGGCCACACAGCTGTTTATTCTCACTCCTGTCACATTGAACATGTGGAAATGCTCTTATTTCTCTTTTAAACAGAGCTGTGATTTCTGCTCAGATTTTTTATACTGTAGTGCAATTTCACTAAATGTTTGTAATCTCTATTCCTGCTTTGTTAATGACCACGCGTCTTTTTGATGTTGATCTGATGCAGGCCATTAAGTGAATCCTACTGAAACTCAGACTTTTTGGGGGGCCAGGCTTTGGATCTCATCCCTGGATGCTAAATGTTTGAGAACTCCTTGCCTTGCAGAAACTTGCAAAATGCTTTGCTTCTTGCCCACTATGTCAGAATTTCAACATGTTTGTATGATTCCAGTTCAAGTACAGTTAGCCACACCGCTATTTCTGTTAACATAACATATTGTGTACGAGATAAGCCACTGATATTAGTTACAACACATGATTACAAAATACTGTATATGCTCAAAAGTATTAACATCCCTAGTAGAAACTTGATGCTCCTATCAAAAATAATGTTTTAAAATGTTTACAATAAAAAGGACATATTTGGCATTTAGGTGAAAATGTTAATTTTACATATAAATGTAATCCATTGATGCACAAATCCAATCTATTTTAAAAAGGGTCAGTCCACTGCCTGGGCTAATGTATGCTTTTTTCTGTTCTTTTCTTTTCATCTATAGGCCATTTGTACATGAGCAGATTGATGCTATGTAATGTTTATGTACAGGAAACTCACACTTTTGCCTAGCTATCACTGTCAAGTATGCATTTGGAGATGATGATGATAATGATGATTATTTTTATTGTATTTTTGAAGATAATTATAGCTCTGGATCAAACCCATCAGGCTACAGATATACAGTCATTCATCTTCAACTGTATATCAGTTATCCTGTATATGGGGTTGTGTGGGACTGGAGCCTATCCCAGGAGACTTTGGGCATGAGTCAGGGTACACTCTGGACAGAATCCCAGTCCATCCTAGGACACAGACACACACACAGACACACAGACACACACACACACACACACACACACACACACACACACACACACACACACACACACTCTCTCTCTCTATGGGAAAGGCAATTAACCTAATCTACATGTCTTTGAACTGTGGGAGGAAACCCACCAAGCACGGGGAGAACATGCATACTCTACACAGGACTTTACTGTTCAAGTTTCAGGATTTGAAGTTGATCCTGGACTTGTTTTGATAGACACTTGATCTTCAGGATCATAGGATCATAGGTTTTCTAACAAATTCTGAGAAACCCTTGTATGTATATTAAGATCACATGACACTACGTGCACACGCTAGTCAAATACTCATAAGGCAACTAATTGCACATGACCAAAATTTACAGTTACTCACTCATCATCTATATCATGCTTTATCCTGTATACAGGGTCGTGGGGGGCTGGAGCCCATCCCACGAGACTTGGGGCAAGAGGTGGGGTACGGGCATACCAATTAGAGTAAACTGCATGTCTTTAGACTGAGGGATGAAACTGGGGAACCCACTAAGCACACTAAAACTCCATGTGCACAGACCTGAGGTGGGAATCGAACCCGAAACCTGGAGGTGCAAGGCGACAGTGCTAACCACTACGCCACCGTGTCGCCTGATCAAATTTAAAAGATTTTTTAAAAAAAATTCCATATGGATATTGATTTAAATTCCAGTTCAAGTAAAGAATTAAAACATTTGTATATTCCTGGTACTACCAGCTCTAGAAACTGTGTATCATCTGAAATAGTTATTGGGATATTTTAAACCACAATACAGTGAGCTATGCATTTCTACACAAAGCATCTCCATAGTAAATGCAGGTAGGGTGTGTCGCTTCTGTAAGACAGTCTTACCATCCACAAGATTCCTTGAAAACAATTTCTTGTGACAGAATTTCACGAGAAGATGGCTAAAATGTTACCAGCCGTCAGAGTGCAAACTCCATTCCTCTTATTACATATGTTGAAAATTAAGCTAAGGTCGAAGGAGGTACAAAGCTGACGTTTCTGTAAGAACTTGCGCAACAGAGCAGAGAAAAAGAAAAAGTTGGGCGTTTTCATATTCTTGGGCATCTACAAAGTCACTGTTTTGTGGAAAGATGAGCGTGAGTTCGCTAAACTGTTCTAAAATCCGCAGCAGAGGAAAGAATTAACAAAAGTTCTGGCAAAGTCTGTATGAGTTCATGTCCTTACTTCCACGCAGCAGTTCAGCTTGTAATTACATCCATCCTGAATGTCTGCTCAAGAAAAGGACACGCCCATGGAAGCTATTTCAGCATCAGAGCCAAAACAACAACTTAATCAAGTAAACTGATTAGAACGGCGGGAATTGGAAATAAAACCAACAAAAGAGTGAGATTTCTAAGCCAGTAATGATTATTCTGCAGATGATAATACGATACGCTGAGAAAGGTGAGCAGCAGGACGTGGTCTGCTACCTGACGCACACTGTGTGGTCTTGTTATGTCCTCGTGAGGTACACAGGCTGATGGGAACCTGTGCTGTAGATCAACAGAGCTCAAGCCCTGATTAGGGATCTCATAAAGAGAGGCTTATACAGTAGCTTGTACCTGGATACAAATGCGTCAGAGGACGTTTCTCAGGGGAACGGGGAAGGATAAAGTGTCCACGTTATCGTAGAATTAATTTGATCTACTGTCTATAGGCTTTAAATGCTGGAAATTGTACATGAGACACATCACAGAATTGCGTCTCAGAGATCTGAATTAGAAAGATGAATACAGGATATTGGCCTTCTTGAACAGGTATCTTCAACTAGAAACGGTTTTAAACAAACCTGCTCAGAATAAGTTAAGGAGTAGAATGCAATCGTAAATTATTTATTCATTAATTACATGTGGAAGTAACAATATGTTCTGGAATAATAAATGTTTTTATATGTGAACATTCCCCCAATAGAATATGTTGGATCCAAACTCTGACTACTACACTACTACTATTATTATTATTACTACAGTAACATGAAGGCTGGTATATCATTTGCTTGGATCAAATTTTTGGATTAAATCTATCCAATTTAGGTAATTAACTAAACTGGATAATAACCATAACCATAACTCATATAATAGATACAACCTTACAGCCTAATAACTTTAATACTAATGAATATATATTTTCCTGATATATCAGGAGAAGAAAAAATGCATAAATTTATTGCTACATGTTATATATTGACATTATGATAATACGATAATATTGTGTTTCTACTGATTAGTGTACTGCGTACTCCAGACAACAGGACTAAGTCAGACACAATAAGTATAAGATGAAGTATGAAGTATAAGATGCAGGGAACACAAAAAGTCATATTATAATAATATAATATACATCATATTATTTTTCTTTTCCTGAAGTGCGTATATTTTTTTATGACACACACACACACACACACACAAGTATTGCTAAATGTAAAAACCACATTTGACCTGACATGCTTCACTGACCCATGGATGACTGTTAACCTCGTACTGAAAACCACTGAATAGAAAATGTTCTGTGAGATTCTGAGTTTACATCTCTACCTAACACTTAACATGTGCTATTAGGGTTCATATTCTTTGAAAAAATGCTTGAGTGTTGAAAACATGCTTCAATGCAATTAGCAAAAGGTCAAGACCTCTCTGAATGGTGATGACGATGACGAAGAACGGAGCTAACAGTTAACCCGAGCTTAGTGATTTTTAACTCTTTGTCAGTGAACAGAGCCGCTGCTGTCCATGTAATTGATGGTTTCACCAACAAAAAAAGTCTTCCCTTAGCACTTATTTATCTCCTGTCTTTCTTGCTTTATGGCATTTTACTATTTTTGTGTTGTGTTAGCTTAGTGGTTAAGGCATTGGACTACGGTTCGGAAGGTCCCAGGTTCAAACCCCACAACCACCAAGTTGCCACTGTTGGGCCCTTGAGCCCTTAACCCTCAACTGCTCTGATGTGTAATGAGATAAAAATGTAAGTCGCTCTGGATAAGAGCGTCTGCCAAATGCCTAAATGTAAATGCTTAAACAAACCAATTAGACTTTCTTCCTAATGTGACCTCATACAGTATAAGAAGAGCCCCTCCCCCAGCTTATTGCTCAACTCTGCTGGTCTCTAGTAGGGGCGGGGCTTGTCTGTTGCTCATTTACATAAAAAAAGTGAAATACATGGAAATATGGAAAAACACATTATCATAAGTATTTTAGCTAAATTGGGACCATTGAGACTCATGTTAATTTAGGAAAAATATGGGACGTTTAAGTCATTATTCAGAACTGCTGTTTGACTACATGCTGACAGGGGCGTCAGTAGGAAGTTGTCCACGATCCAGCAGCGCTTAAGTCCTTTAGTTTTTCCCATGTGTCTCACCTTTTCCTTTCTAAACTCGGCTCACACAGGTCAGGGTCCAAAAGGTGCAAATCTTATGCAAATACCTCAGCCATCGTCATCGAACTTGTCATCTTGTATCTCCAATTGTGTCTGTGCTGTAACTGAGTTAACATTGCGTTTTAAACTTTTTTTAAAGCCTAACAAACAAACTGCTGTGCGATGCACCCATCATACATAGTGCCCACCGTACAAGCCTCTGGAGGCAGTGTAATGATGTGGGGCTGCTTCAGCAACATTATTTGAATTTGAAATAAGTTCGGCTGATGTGAAAGTACTGAATGACCAGAATATTACATCATTGGACTTTATTTTCTTTCCAGATGACACAGGCCACAAATGGTTAAAGTTTGGCTCTGGGAGCATAAGGAACCATTTTCACACATGAACTGGCCACCACACTGTGTGCTATAATCTAATCAAAGCTAGAGCTTTTTTTTTTTTTTTGGACCAAGCGATGTATTTACTGGCTCAAAATTTACTTCTAATGATCATGACTTAATTATATAAACTACTGCACCGTCTCTGCGCTACTGTATATTGGACTGCTTTATCCACTATGCATCTCTGCAACCCCAGCACGCAAATCTGTACATTCCATCCATATTTATTCTGTATATACAGTACTATATAAACATCCATGTACAGTATGTACATATGTATGGTATATTCTGTTTATGCTATTTTCTTAACATGTCTTTCTCAACCACTGCACCATTGTTTATACAGACATATATTCCATTTATTATATCTACTGCAAGTCAATAAAAAAATAAGTCACCCATACCCATGGTACATACAACCCCCTTATTTCTATTTATTTTTAATATATGCCACTTATGCACTTCTGGTTAGATGGTTTTGTACATGTACTTTACACAAAAAAGTTTTAATATAATTTAATTTCTCATTAATATGACACTGAACATCACTGGAAAATGGTTAAAGAGAAAAGAATTAAAAAAATATGCCCAAAAATGGTATCCTGTTATATGCCCTTGTAAATACATTCATAATGACATCATAGTGGCTCATGAGAATGACAAATATACAGAAACGGGCAAAAAAACTGGTCGAATCATCAAACACACACACACACACACACAAACATTTCAATCTATAAATATTTTATGTGCTTCAGGGTGGAGATTTCCTACGAAAATATCTATTATAAATAATATCGGGCGGATGTCCAGAAATACTGAAATTGTTCTGTGCGACGCACCGCAAGAACGGATGAGCTATTGTGCTATAGCTGAGAAAAGTGTGAGGTAAACATTTAACTTTTTTACTACAACTCTGCAACAGTTAATCAGGTCACAGGACGCCCATCAGCCAGACGCGGGTTTGAGCTTAAATGTTTTATAAACATGCAATGATTGAAACTCAAGCGTGGTTAAAGGGTAAAAGGAGAAACCAATCGTTAACTGTTGCATAACAGCCGAGAAGTCAGAATAGATTTTAATGTTTGTAACCGCTGTCAGTTACCTCTTAAATGAAAGTTCATCTGTCCGTAAAGCACACTCGATAGGTATTACACAAAATTTATAAAAAAAAATAATAAAAATCACCACAAAACATATGCATTGGACCGTTTATCGTCTGTCATGTGAA
>JAOTQY010179333.1:0-11779 GCA_026413445.1 Dolichallabes microphthalmus | reverse complement strand
ATTCAATAAATACCGTACCGTGCCATTCATACTGAGGTATTACCGTACCGTGAAGTTTTGATACCGTTACATCCCTACAAAGTGGACTTTAAGACAATAGTTCTTAAAGCCAGGTAACATGTTCTAATAGCCATTATTCAAAAATTAAAAGCTCTATGGGGTTAATAGAGTTTTTTATTTGGATGCCATCACAATTTGATTTTGACAGTTACAATTCACTTATGGTAATGTACTATATCTTTCTAATTAATTAATTTTTTTAATTCCTTCTTGTGATCCCAGTAAATATCATCTACCTTAAAAAAATTCCAAATATGCACCCTACATAAGGTATAACATAGTGGCCTACCACTACCACTTTTTACCATTAAACCTTAATCTGGGAGCATTTAGTAATGGGAAATGTGCACGCAGGCACACACACACACACACACACACCCACTCACACCCACTCACACCCACTCACTGCATTGTCTGGTAGAAGGGCTACAGACACAGGCTAACTGTTTTCTTGGAATGTATTGGAAATGAGTCAAGACACAAGAATTCACACTAATTCCAAAAACTCAACATTTGTTCGCTCATGCATGATCTACCTTTTTTGGAGAGACTTCTTCAGGAGCAGGAGTGGACACGCACAGCATCTCCTCATCTCTATGTTTTTCTTTTTTCTTCTCTGAACGTCACAATTCAAACAGACATATAGAGAGGTATTCAATAAAGAGCAATTGTTTATTTATCAAAAGATTAGCAAAAAAATATAATGAGAATGTAAGTCATACTTTTTTTCTTCTGACTGCTTGGCAGTGATTCTGCAAACTCCTCTGCTGGTGGTGTTGGTGCAACCTCTTCAACATGATCACCATTTTTGCTCATCTCCTTATCTTTTTTCTTTTTCTTTTTCTTCTTTGGCTCTGGATTTCCTTCCTCCGCCACTGAAGCACTTTCTCGGCCTTGATTTTCAAGTATGAGACTACTGTCTGCTCCTGAATTTTCAAATTCAGTTGTTGATTTAGAGACATGTTCGGTTACTGAAGAAGACACGTTTTCCTCAGAGCTCTCAGCCCTCTTTCTTTTCTTCTTTTTTACAAGGCTGCCAGTAGGATCTAATATTGAAGAACTGCTTTGTGTGGCCTCACCTTCTCCCCCTTCCACCAGAACAGCCGTTTTAGATGGAGAATCATCCTGCTTGGCTTCTGAAGCTTTCTTGGTTTTAGTCTTTTTAGATGGAGTATCTGCATTGAGAGGTTCTAAAATGGCAGTCGAAGCTTGAATTTCTATTTTCTCAGACGGCTTTTCGGTTCCATTTGACTTAAATAAGCTTTTCTTAGCTTTCTTAGACAGTTTCTCAACCGAATCTGACTCGACAGCACTTGACTGGGACTCAGCCGGTTGTGGCTTGGAGTGGTTGATCTCGAGCTGACATTCTGCAGAAGGCATGGCCACATCATCAGCTTCTTTAAGTTCTTTAGATTTTTTAGATTTCTTAGCTTTCTTGGAGGTAGTCTGAGCCGAGTTAACATCTGAAATCTGATGTATTTTTGACTGGTCTGATGTTAGGGAGCCAGTGGCATCCTCTGTGTCTGTCTGTATAGGAGTGTCCACATCAACAGGTGCCACAATTTTGTCTTTTTTAGATTTATCCTTTTTAGTTTTAGTATTGCCTGTTTGTTTTGACCTGTGAGATTCGGAAAGTTCAGCTGAATCTAGGTCGCAGTGAGATATTTGAACAGCGGCTTCAGGATCGGCAACCGTAGATGGAGTTTCTGAACTTCCAGGTTTGGCATGTTTCTTTGATTTTGTTTTCTTACATGGTGTATCTATTGGTTTGGGTTCTGAGTTATCATCTGTTTTCTCAGATTCTGAGACGCTATGTTTTTTTTTGCGTTTAACCGTAATTTGTTCACTCTCTGAAAATCCACTACTTACACCCGTCTTACTGGCCATCGCTTGATCTGAAAGACTTGTAGTCATTTTACCTTCAGGACTCTTTACTTTAGGTTCTGTAAAAATGGCTGTATTAGATGGAGATTGAACTTTGTCTGATTCACAAATGCTAAAAGCTGCGGGTTTTAAAGGACTTCCAGCTTTGTTAGTTTTTGTGCTTCTGCTGGTGGTGGTTTTAACGTCAGATTTCTTGGGTGAAGCTTTGTTGTTTTTTATTGTTTGGTCTTGTTTTCTTTCACGTTGTGCTGGCTTTCGCTTCTTTGTGGAACTTGCAGTAGATGTCAAAACATCCATTTTTGCAATATCAGCATCTGTCAACAAAAAAGCAAGAATATAGTATTTCATATTATATTATATACATCTGATGGCTGTACTGATCAAAGTTATCAACTGCCTTAACCTTGGACATGTCAAATAAACTTTACTGAAATTACTCTCATCACAGACATGTGTGTCATCATTTAAGAATGAAATATACAAGAGGCATTCAAATCAAACCTGGACTTTTGATTGAAGACCAGTTATGAAAAAACAAAATTTATTTCTCCATATAATACCCTGCTACACTATTGCACTTATCCCAGAGTGCTTGGAGACAATCGAGGTAGAAATGTTTCTTGGTACGCCGGGGCCATGATCGAACTGTCTGCTTTACGTCTAGCTTTCAAGGAAACCCTTTTAATGGCGCAAAGGTCAGGACTACACAGAGATGTGGCAACTCAGGGCTGAGTTCCTGTAATGTGTAAAGTGGTGTCTGTAAATAACTTGTGTCCCACAGACAAATGTGTCTCTTCTACAAATTGGCAACAAATTATCTGTCAATCTTTAAGGATCAGAGATTCCACGAGCTGAAACGTTTAACTATGGCTTAGAGTCTCAATACTTGTACTGTGCTCAAAGTCTTCTGTAAATGTCATACACCTTTATCACCACAAGGCTTGGTTTGGCTTGAACATCCCTCATAATTCAACCAGATTCACAGTGCTGTACTTACGATGAGAAACAAACGTATAGACAGTACCCATATTTTCAGACTTTTTGGCTTTTGAATTAATGGATTTTGATTACTTCCATTCAACAGCCAGTTTATTGGTATTAAATAAATCCACCATAAAGGTGCACATAAAACGTAATTACTAACTGGTGTAGTTTGTTAACCTCGCCCCCTATTTGATTCATTTATAGAACGGACCACGATCTACTTAATATATATTACGATTCACAGCACACACACATACACACAGTGTGTTTGGTTTTGGAATGAGTGAAACTGTAGCTACACTACATAAACATATACCTGATACACTTGTATCACTACCACAAACATATCATAATGCCACTTCCATGCTAGAGTCATTTCTGTTGTGAGAATGGTGCACAGTTGTGATGTCAGCTGAGTTGTTCGCTGAGCATTACGGTACATGGTAGAGGGGAGCGCACACACTGCACGGCAACAGATTGTAAAAACTGTACCTGAATCAGTATGCACTACTCACTCACTCTCTCACTCATCTTCTATACCGCTTTATCCTGTATTCAGGGTCGCGGAGACCTGGAGCCTATCCCAGGCGGCTTAGGGCACAAGGCGGGGTACACCCTGGACAGAGTGCCAATCCATCGCAGGGCACAAACATACTCTCATTCACACACTACGGGCAATTTGGGAACACCAAACAACCTAACCTACATGTCTTTGGAAACTGGAGGAAACCGGAGTACGCAGAGGAAACCCACCAAGCACGGGGAGAACATGCAAACTCCATGCACACAGAGATGAGAATCAAGCCTGGCTGGGAATCGAACCCGGACCCTGGAGGTGCAAGGCGACAGTGCTAACCACTACACCACCGTGCCGCCAAGTATGCACTACTGCTCAAGAGAATTAAAAAGTCAAAATACTATGTTCATAACCTGCTTTGTTTTTTCTCTCTAACCTGATAACTGTAACGCCAGTCTCTTCCATTTCTCAAAATCCAGACTGGAGTCCGAGTCCGAGTCTTCCCCTGTTGTTCGACTTGTTGAGCTCTGCTCTGTTTTCTGAATTTTCGCACGACTGGAAGTTTTACGCGTCTTCGTTTCAGTTTTTTTCCTTTTCTGATTTCTGGCTGCAGATGATGTCTAAAAAGGAGACAAAGATAAAAATAATGTTTAAAAAAAGATGTGTGTAAAAAAAATTCCAAAACTGGACATGCTATAAACATTGTACCTTCTTCCCAGAACCGGTGTTGCGTGCGGCACTTGTGGCTGACTCTGGTTTAGGCATTGAATAAAAGAAAAACAAAAAAGAAGGATAAGGTTCTTGTTATGTCTGATGTACTAACAATAATAAAAATCAGGTCAGTGGAAAAGAGGGATTTTTTTTATTACTGATTATTGCTTTTTTTGCAGGTTTTAGATCAGCAAGATATCAGAAAAACAATGACGGCAAATCCTACACGGTGGTATTTTCCTACTTTTGGGGAACAAAAACAGAGATGCAAAACACACACTTGGGTAGACTCAAATAGAATGAAACCAAAAGTCACGCTAAGCAGAGTAAGACAATTTCAGTTTTCATTATGTGAGCCTTCAAGTTTTTCCATTTACACAAGTATCTTTAATCCTACTCGCAAACATGAAGGAACTCTACATACGATTCTAGAATACTCTACATTCATACGAATTTCTCTAATTGCTATAATAAACGTCTCTACATCCAAATTGCTTTCGGCCTGATAACACATTGAACCAGTCAGCACAACTGGCAGAATAGTAAGTGCAAGCAGTTTTTTTTGTCTACACAATATACCACAACTTTTGGCACCAGAAGGGTGCTTTTCCCATCAGTCACCAATTTGATGGTTTTTGATACTGGAATTTGGGGGTGTGGCTATTAGCATTGTTCACTCTTGATTGGGGACGCATATGGGAGCCAGACAAAATGTGACAAAAACAAAACAGAGACGCCCGCACAAACAAGTCAAGTTCTCCAGCGACATTTCTACATTTCATTGAATCACCTTCCATTCTCACTCTGCAGTAATTGCCACAAAAGTCAAAGATAAAGGACATCAAATAACTTGTAGATAGTATCTATACGTCTGGTTTCCACTATCTTCTCTCAAAAATACACAAATGTTAAACATCTGCAGAATTAGTACAAGCCCTTGTCATATGCATTACCACTAACATTTTTATTTAATAGTAATTAAATAATTTTTCTTAAATCATTTTTAGACTAAGGTATTAGAACAATAATAAATCTAACACTCAAATAGTTGTGGAGGAAATTATTTACAGAGCTATATGTCGGGCAACTAAGGCTTCCGTGAGAAAGAAAATTAATCTCAAATTAAATCAGAATTTAACTTTGCGAACTAGGCACACTACAGTCAGTACTTGTTATTTGCTACATAACAGTAACAGAATTTACATGTGACTCCCAGTGCTCAAAGGAGAAGATAAATGCTAAAATTCCTGATTTATCTGAGTGAGATTTTGATGTGTACAGATTCAAATGAAAGTCTCTAAATCAGGCTGTGGACAACATTCCCTAGTTCTCCTAGCTTATCTGACTGCTGTTAAACTTACTTATTTGTTCTCATACCTCCTTTAGTTATCTTTTGATGAAATTTGCCTTTTTCATTTTCCTTCAAAATGCATGTAATGAGGATTTAATTGTACTCAAAATGCAGAGTTAAACTCTACAGTTTAATTTCTCTGTCTCGTGTGCGGGATTCTCTATCCGTAAATATGAAGGAGACTTAGATGCTGATCTTCGGGCCTGCATCTGTCAAGAACTATGATCATCACAACATACGGCTCTATGGAATAGACAGGTTTAGTAGCTGTGGAATTGCTTGGTTGTTGAAGCCAGTTCCTG
The DNA here is from genome assembly GCA_026413445.1 of Dolichallabes microphthalmus. Classification (NCBI taxonomy): domain Eukaryota; kingdom Metazoa; phylum Chordata; class Actinopteri; order Siluriformes; family Clariidae; genus Dolichallabes; species Dolichallabes microphthalmus. The sequence continues at coordinate 5,970 of JAOTQY010179333.1, read as the reverse complement.
CTCTTAAGGTCATTACCTGTCTGAGAGACGTTGGACCTCAACCCAGGTGGAGGGTATTTGCTTTAAATGCTTTACTGATGATCTCCAAAAAATTCCAACGCGGCAACCTGCCTTGATTTTTGACAGCTGCTCCACAAGTTTGCTTGGTTTATACCTGATAATATTAGATTTGTAGTTTGCAGATTTTTGGAAAAAGTTACAATGTTATCAAAGCTGGTCTGAGCCTCTTTCTTGTGTGGTCCTATGGCCAATGGTATGTCTGCATAGTGGTCAGATTATAATCAATATTATATTGTATTTAACTTAAATATTTGGTGGGGTAATACAAACTTAGTAACATTAGCATGCTTATGAAATTTTAAGAGAAAGAGAGAGCTACCCTTTCAGAATCTCACTAGCCTACTTTATTTAGTACTTGGTCGAGTATATTGTTTCATCTTGAATCAAATGAAACAATATGCTGTATTGCTTATTACCCCTGCCAAATATCCATTATGGCACGAAATACGCATGACTAGTCAAAAGTTTGGATGTCCCTTATAATACCATGGTCATTCCTGATTTTTATTTCTTTCTACCTTGTACAACAATGCTGAGGGCATCCAAAATATGCAATAATCTCCTTTGAACAGTTGATGTTGAAATGTGTGTGCTACTTATGCTCTGTAAAGCCTTCATAATAGCTCTAATCTGAGGTGTTGCAAACTGGTGATTTTTGAGGCTGGTGACTCTAAACGAACTTCTCCTCATCAGCAGAGGTAAGTTTTGGTCTTGTATTCCGGGGACTTCATGTTTCAGTATGGTGCTTGATGGGTTTTGCCATTTGGAATGGGATGTGGGCAGTTTAGAGGTGGGTTTTCATTTGCTTTTTTGTGGGACCAGATGAGACAAACTAGCCTTTGCTCCCCACAAGCATGTGCCTTGAGTGCCCACGATCCTGTAACCAGTTTACTGGTGTATGATTGATAATCAATATTAATGTGTTACATTTATTTGAATGTAAATGTTTCATATAATTTACCTGAAAATGTTCCTTCACTGCACTTCTGTTCCCATTTTTCACTGCAAAGATAAAATTTTATTCATTTTATAACATGATTTAGAACAAGATTTTGTTCTAATTCCAGCACATATGCACTGTGCGAACTCTAGAACTTAACACAACTGTATTCAATCGATCTCTTACCTCATCCATCTCTTGAATATATCATCAAGTGACACTTTCACATCCGTAGATTCTACCTGCATAGTTAGAAGAGAATTAAATGTGGTCATTCATTAAAAGTCATTATATATGTTTGATTGAAATTAAAATAATGATAAATTATATTAAAGACAAACAATTTCTGGATTTTAGCCACAGTTTACCACACAGTTTTGATCACATTCATCTGATTGTGCAGAAATATTATTTTCCAATAACAAGAAACATCAAGAACCGATATGGTGGGTTAATGTTTATAACTGTCGCCTTACACCTCCAGGGTCCGAGTTCGATTCCTGCCTCAGGTCTGCATATACTCCCTGTGCTTGGTGGGTTTCCTCCAGGTTCCTCCCACAGTCCAAAGATATGCAGATTAGACTAATTACTGTTCCCAAATTGAACGTAGTGTGTATGTGCCGTGCAATGGATTGGCACCCCAACCAGGGTGTACCCCCGCCTTATCCCCTAAGCCTCCTGGGACAGGCTCCAGACCTCCTCGCCACTTTGTATACAGAATAAAGCAGTATAGACGATAAGTGATACTTTTTCCTCTTAAAATTTATAAAATTACAGCAATGTCAAATGTCTGAATCATGACTAAAAAGAAGCCCCTTTAATAAACGTTGTTGTTGTTAGTCTTTCAGCTGCTACCGTTGAGGGGTCACCACAGCGTACCATCCGATCCGCACAACCCTCCCATTTTATCCGGGCTTGGGGCTGGAACTGATCTAGTGGCTGGGGTTTGGGCAATTCGTATGCCACTGAGCTTTAAAATAATATTCATGTGGGAAGTCTATTAGTAGTTCTGGGATATAAATTTATATTTAAAAACATATTTCAGACATATTTAGGCATTTGACCCTGTTGTGACCCCATTCATTTGGAGCAGTTCCAAAACCTAACCTAAGTTTATATAATTCCTACAGGCAGGAATTACACCTTCTTGAGATTATGGCACCAAAAATATCTCAGACAGACAAACAAACAGATGAACAGACAACACAAAAACAGAATGCCTCAGCCACTTGGTTGCAGAGCCATAAAATAACATCTGTGGATTTGGTTACAGTTAAATAAACTATCTAACAACAAACTGTTCTGTTTTTTTTTTCCCTCTAGAGACTAAAATAAAGTTTTTAGGCAGCTGGGCAGTAGTGGCTCTGCAGTTAGTCACTGATGTAGAAGTCTAATATCGAAGGGCTAGATTTTTTATTTTAAGTATGTAAATGTACATCTATTTAGCTATATGCCTCCTTTGCTTAAGGATACCTTAAAATAAGGTATATTTTTCATGTTTAAATGCAATAAATTAATAAATATATTGAAACCAGTACAAATTGTGGATTCTAATGTTTGAAACAAAAAGCTTTCCTTAAAATATAAAGACTACTATTGAAACATTATCTACATTGATCAGCCAAAACTTTAAAACCACCACGACGAGATGCGAATAACTCTGATCATCCCATCACAATGGCATCCGTCAAGGTGGGGAATACATTACGCAGCAAGTGAACAGTCATTTCTCATCGTTGATATGTTGAAAGCAGGAAAAATGGGCAAGCATAAGGATCCGAGCGACACTAATGAGGGCTAAATTGTGATAAGCAAACATCTTTTGGTGTTCCCTGCCTGCAGTGGATGGTACTGTACCTATTAAAAGTGGTCCACAGAAAGAAAACCAGTGAAGTACCAACAGGCCCATGGGGAGTGAAGCCGCACCAATGCGTGTGGGAGGCAAACGCCAACCATTTCATCTAGTTCCACAGAAGAGCTACAGTAGCAAGAATTGCTGGGAAAATATGGCTGAGTATGGGTCTGTGAAGCCGCATATGTTCTGGACAACAACAAAAAAAACAATTCATGGAGGCTCCACCTTATAGGATTTAAAGAGTCCGTCACTGATGGGTTGGGTCAGTATATCACAGTTCACCTTAAGAGGTCTAGTGGAGACCATACCTTAAAGGGTCAAAGCTTTTTGGGTGGCACAAGGGGAACATAAACTATATAATGCAGGTGGTTTTAACATTATGGCTAATGAATTTACTAATATATTTCTCAGGGACATAAAAATAATAAGAAACATAATAGTTAGCTGAAGGGAAAATAAACCACAGTCTGAAAAACTATTAGAAAATATACATTTATACCACCACCAAAAAAAAAAGAGAGAGAGATATAACCTACCTACCGAATGCTCTGTAAAATCATATAATCATATACGAAATTCAGTAATAGAAAAAAACAGAAGCATTAATGTTCATCTGTGACAGTAAATGAATTATTCATTAACCTTCTATTGCACTTATTCTGTATAGAGGTGCACACGGTCCTCAAGGAGACTTGGGGCACAAGGTGGGATACACCCTGGACAGGGTGCCAACCCATCACAGGGCACACATACACACACACACGCCGGGCAAGCTGGAAATACCAATTAACCTAATTTGCATGTCTTTGAAATGTAGGAGGAAACCCACCAAGCACAGGGAGAAGACGCGCACAGATCAGAGGAGGAAATCAAACCCTTAACCTTGGGTGCGAGGCCACAACGATAACCACCGCGCCCAGAGCAAATTAGTTCCATGTACATCTAGGGCTTGGGGGGGTTAGGGGGTAGCTCAGTGGTTAGGGATGGGAATACTTATCGGAAAGTCCCTGGGTCTAACCCCAACATGACCAAGATGCCACTGCTGAGCTCAGATGTAAAAATATTTATATATAATAATAAAAATAAGGGCATCTGCCAAAATCCATGAATCTAAATAACACCACGTGATCTAAAAGATTCACAGCCCTGAACCAAGCTTGACCACACCCCCTTCAACATCAAGAGCAGGAGATTCATTAGGTGAATTAGGAGTGTTAGAGGACTCAAATGTGTAGGAGCTGTGAGCTACATCAAATTGACTGTTTTCTGTCTTTATCTCTCCCTCCCTCCCTCCCACACACACATATATATATATATATATATACAAACATGCGTATGTATGTATATAATACACATACATTTGTCGCATAGGCATGCACGCCCTCTTGCTTGCTAAGTTTAATGCTACTCTGCACTGGTACAGTTTTTAACCCATGAACCCCTGGGACATCTGCACACAGTGTCCCTGCAGTCTGTGGGGCTTCCAGCGCTATTACAGTCAAGTAAAGAGAGACTGAAAGTAAACGGGAGGGACCTGAGGAGCATGCTTTTTGAGCGCGCTGGCGGCTTTCTTGTATCCTTTCTCCTTTAAATGCCGATAAATCAGATCAGTCAGCGCATGCTCAGAAACGCCCGAGTCCTTTGAAGTCATGTTTCCAAAAAAAAAAAAAAAAAAGCAATAAAAGAACAGATTTTATCAACTTTGTCGCATTTGTATATTTCTGTTAGCTTCTTCCTATCACCACCATGCTTGATTTCACCTTTGAACTAGTGACGTAGCGCTGTGCGAACGGCGTTACACGTATTGCATTGTGGGAAATGTAGTTTCTCATTCCGTTCTCTCTCAACTTAACTGTCTGGCCAAAAAAAAAGGCGCCATTACAGAGGTGTAAAATTGTTGGACTGTATCAGGCAAAGAAAACAACAAAGGAGATTTAAAGTTACTGGAACTGGGTTAAAAACGAAACAGTATCAAAACCGTTAACTATATGTGAGCAACATTTGGTGAAGATCCATGGTAAAAAAAAATCAACTGTGTGTTATGACAACAACAAGTGTTATGATCTGAGGTTGCTTCAGCTGGATAGGTTAAGGCTCAGCAACATTATCTATATATAATACAGAAATGCTGTTTGGCTGGTGTAGGCGTACCTCACAGTGTAACAGTTGCCAGCATTGTCATCAACTTTTATGTCGTACTGTAAGCGTGTTACAGATACAACCCAGCGAAGGACTATTGACTTCATCCCAAAGTAGCTATTGGAAAAAATAGATTTGCAATCAGGAAAATTCTGATGTGGAGGGCGGAGTCACAAATACCCTCTAGTGTGGCATTAAAATAAATCTGAATGTACTGAATGACCAGGGTATCAAATCTATGATGAACCACGCATATTCCAGGACTCAAATTGTGAAACAGACTGAGTTTTACACATGAACTGGCTACTAAAGGTGATTAGATTGGTGATTAGGAATCCTAGCGTGTGCTATATTTTTTTTAGCCAGGCATTGTAGTTGTTATATATACAGTATATAATATATTCATTCATTCATTTTCTGTACCGCTTTACAGGGTCGCGGGGGGCCTGAAGCCTATCCCAGGAAACTTAGGGCACAAGGCGGGGACAGGGTGCCAATCCATCGCAGGGCACACACACATACACACATACACACACTCATTCACACACTACGGGCAATTTGGTATGTCAATTAACCTAACCTACATGTCTTTTGGACTGTGGGAGGAATAGATAGGGAAAAAGTGTTGTGCTCTAAGTACTATATTAAATTACATATATTACATTATCTCTTTTGAGAGATAATGGTTAAATATTTAAATATATTTAATTTAATCAACTATGAATTAGGAATTTAAATGCTCTTTTAAACAGAGTACCTAATATTAATATGCACAAATGTCTGTAGTGTTTTTAAGCCATTATTATCTCTTTAATTATTTTCATCCACAGTTACCCGAGGCATCGGGAGATTGTACCAACTTCAGTAGACAAAGGCCAAACCTGCGAGGATACTGTGGCATCAGGGGCGTAAATCCCGGGGGAGACGGAGGGGACATGTCCCCCCCAATCCGCGGGTTGCCCCCCCCCCCCCCCCC
>JAOTQY010179252.1:0-11796 GCA_026413445.1 Dolichallabes microphthalmus | reverse complement strand
GAGAGTTCTGCTGTACAGAAAGACACACAGACATGTACGTGGACTTCAACCTCAAATAATAATAATAATAATAATAACAATAATAATAATAATAATAATATCACTGATTACATTAAAGATCAGTAGATTATTTTTAGATTTAACCGTCAACAATGAGTACTAACACAAGTAAATATATTATTAATGTAACAATTTATCCCCATATGCTGCAGCATAATAGCAACAAAATCATTTAAAAATAATTTTATACTGTATTTTAATGTTTATGGTCAGGTTAATTTGTAATAAATAAACATTACCCATCTTGTTTTATATTTATTCTAGTCTTTATGCATGAATTATAAAGAACATTTGTATTTTTCCAGAACCCTGTGTCTCCATGTTCTCTTTATTTTGTGTTCTGCATGTTTGTTTTTGTGTTTATCTGTATATGAATAAAACATGCCAGGAAACTCATTTTACTGGTTAGTTTTTATAAAATCACACCAGTTACGGTCTCATTTTCCCCTTACCCGAGTAATCAATGGATGCAGAGGCCATTAAAAGTTCAGCCAGGAAACAAATGATCATGCTGAGCTCTGCCATCTGCAAACACACACACACACACACACACACACACACACACACACACACACAGACTCAGGAGATTATCATCTCCCCTGTTATTTCCTCACAGTTCAACTGCCATGAATTAGCTAAAAGACACTGTATTCATGCACCGTGGGTAGAACTTCTGGCTGTAACATAAATGAGAGGATTATAATAATGCGCTTATTCTATATACTGTATATAAGTATATAATAGTTATTGTTCTGATAAAAGAATCTAGGTCAGAAAGTCTTCTACATGTTGTTGTGTTTAAGGAAAAAAACAGGCTACACTTTGCCTTTTCCAGTTTCTTGGTAGCACGACAAGCTGTGGATTATTATTGTTTTTATCAATTCCAAGAGAGAAATATAAGATGGTGAGTGAACGCCCGCTAACACAGATGGGAGCAGAACCTTGATCCGTGGTTTCTCCATTACTGTACATTTAACCACAAATGGTTTAGAGGGAATTCATTAATTGTTCATTACTGTGATTGCACTGTGTGTGTGTGTGTGTGTGTGTGTGTGTGTGTGTGTGTGTGTTTCCTCTTATTAACAGTTCTCTCAAGCAAATGTCCTGGTCTTATTTTCCAAAGCAGCGTGTGTTTACTGCGCCGTTAAACCATTAAATTATAATTAAGACACTATCAGTGGTAAACAGTAAGAAAATTTTCTTCTATGATAAGCAACGCCACTACATAGTACTCAACTTAAAAACAATATCACACACTTGTTTTTGCACTTGTTTGTCAGTATACACCTTTTTACATTTTAGCAAATTATACAATCTAGAACTTAGTAATATTTGCAGACCTTTAGCCACATTCTGTCACAAGGTCAAATCATTAGGAATATTAAGCAGTTAGACAACAGTTCTTCCATAGTTGTCTTGTTCTCTGACGAGTGAACCTTTCAAATAGTTTTGAAACAACAGCCATCATGTTCTCTGCACCAAAGAGGAAAAGGACCATCCAAGTGTCAGGGCCTAAAGACCAGCATCAGTCATGGTCAGGGGTGTCCCGGTGTACATCACATATAAACTGCACATCTGTGAGAACACCATTACTGCACGACAAATACGGCAATATTTCAAAGGAAAGGACTTTCATTCTCGCTGATCCACAGCACATCTGACACTTTTCGCCACCCATTCCAACCTGCCTGCACCCGCCTCTTCACCTCTCCTCCACACTCTCTGTTGCTCTGGACATTTTATTTTCATATCCCACTTTCAATCAGCATGTCTACTCAAACACTGCTAAACTATTTCTCCTATATATTCCTCCACAAAGTTTACCTGAAGATCATTTAGAAGGCAATTACATCTAACATGCATGCATTTATCAGAAAACAACTGAAGAAACACTTCATAAAGTTAGCTGTTTATAACACAGTTCCTTAAATTGAATAATAACTGTTATAACAGGTCATAGCCAATATAAAACAATTTTAGTGTATTAATGTATAAAAAAATATGTGTATTTATTGCTAGCATCATTACATCATTAAATTATGCTTTACTTTTACTTGTAATATAAGTATTACATGGAAATTATATTATACTAGACAAGGGCAGATAATATCTGACCAAATATACAGTACATATGTGTAGTATAGTATTATATTTAAATGGCATCATTTCCTATTTAAATAATAAATTAATTATTATTAATTAATGTAATGTAGTATATGTAATGTTTTACTGAATGAATGATGAAAAATGCTGCCAATTACACTGTTTTTTGATATTAGTTATAAAAAGAGTATTTCTCCCTATAGTCATGTGTGCTTACCTTATTACAGTAGATGCAGAATTTTTCTGTTCCAATAGTCTTGTCTTTATATCATGCTCTCTCTCTCTCTCACTCTCTCACACACACACACACACCTACTCGATAATGCTGGACCTTAATTCATATTTCAGAGATCATGTTTTGAGTTGTTTTGACAAGATGTCTGATATCCTCCACTTCCTGTGTAAGTCCGTACTTTTAATGTATTTATTACTTTTTTAAAGATTGCCTAATGTTGTTTTTCTCAAGATGAAGTGGTGATAATTGTGTTTCCTGTAACAGCTGTATGTGTTTGGTGAAAAGTAACAGACCATTAAAGTGAACTCTTACTTTTTCTTATTATTTTTCTAACCAAATGTAATATCTCTGTCTCTGTATGTCTGAATGTTGGAGAACCAGAGCGACATGTGTAGGCCATGTGTCTCTGGGTCTGTTGTCACTGAGGTCTCTCAGTTTTGGGCACCAGTGGCTCAGACATCTCGCCCGCCATGTGTGATCTGTAAGATTTCCTAGACACGGCCCAAACCCAGCCACTGTGCCAGTCGCGAACCTGGACAGAATGGGACGGTTGTGTCAGGTGGCGATTCTGAGGTGAAACCAGTTCCAAGTAGTATGTTACCCCATGATGGAGCAGCAGAAAGAACAAGACATCTTGTTTATTTCTTAACATGTGCACCGGTGATCTTGAAGATGGAAACAAATAATGATCTGAAATATGAAAATAATAATCATAATAATAATAAAGTACGTAATTATGGAAAGACTCCAGCTGTTTTATTGATTGCAATGTTACATGTTTAATCTCAATATAATTATATTTAAAATCTTACAGCTTTGGTGAACCTACTGAATGTAACACATAATAAACATTCATAAAAGTAATACATGTGAAAAAAAGTATTTAAACATGTACATAAAACCTTTTCTGAAAACTGCTTTGTCAGTCACATGTAATTTATTTCTCAGAATGTCGTGACGACTGAACTTCTGGTTCTCTTTTCTTCATAAGCACCGAGTCAGACTCCATTTGTGTCAAAATGAACCGTAGTTTACTTAAACCCAAAGGTTTCAAAGCACTAAAGGTTTGCCAAAACACAGGTGTGACAAGAATAACTAGCACAGCTCAAGAAATCAGCAGAATCAGGTTCATACTGAACACAAAGAAATGAGGCCACGCCCATATATGTTCCATGTATGTTCTCCCTGTGCTTGGTTGGTTTACTCCGGGTGCTCTGGTTTCCTCCCACAGTCCAAAGACATACAGGTTAGCCTGACTGGCATCCAAAATTGCCTGTAGGTGACCTGTGATGGATTGGCGTCCAGGGTGTACCCTGATGAGACAATGAGTTAAACAATGAGATTGACACACCTGTTAAATTTTCAGGTTCTGATCTGCAAACTTTTATATTGGGACAGTAAATTAATTTATTAAAAAATTAATTTTTAGTTTCATTAACTAAGTGATTCCGATTCATTTCAAATGAAGAATTTCTTTTTTTTTTAAATCAGCCTGGTTTCCTCTGACTGAGTAGGATTACATGTCATGGACTTATTGAAAACTATGAGTCAGGAGAAGGGGTACAATTGTGGTTTTTGTTTTTTCAAAATTTTTGATGTTCAGACCACAATGGAACACAGTGGAGGCTTTCATAAGAAAATGGGGGCATCACAGTGACTTTACCAAGAAGCGGATGAGCCTCTAAAACAGGGGTGGGGGTGGGGGGGGAGGTAAAAGCTGTTCAGACGTTCTGCCAAGAGATGCCTTATCTTCCAGCTCCCCACAGCTTCCACCCATCTCCGCCTGCATGAACTGTGCCAAAGCCATGTTTTGAAAAGGTGTTATGGTCTGATAAAAACAACTTTTGGGCATATTTTTAAAAGATATTTTTTGAAATAAATAAAATACTAAATAAAAAATAAAACACAGCTGATGGTGATGCTGCTGCTGCTATGGAGCTTGAACTGGACAGAGAGCTTAAATACCTCTGTTAGAAGACAACTGAAGATCAATGACCCAAAGCCTAAATTCAAGTCAACAAAAAAAAAAAAAACAGTTTTAAGAGTTTTGTAATTATCCAGTCAGAACACAGATCTATACATAGATCAGAAAGTTATAAACAATAATGTCTCTAGAGCTTCTTTTGCAGAGTAGATTGGAACAAATCTGCCAAATGAAATGTTGTTGTTGATAGTCATATTAAAAAAAAACCCTGAATGCTGTATTAGAAAAAGTTCTTTAACAAAACTTTATTTCCCCCCCTAACATTACTGTTAAAAACAGCAGTTTAGTTTTAACAATATAGAAACAAAGCAGCTATTGAATTCACTTCCTCAACTCCCTAACGAGATGGAGGGTGACAATGATGTAGAACGACCCCTTCATAAGCTGCTCAGGTGAGTTCAACATCAAAAAACGTAATGAGGTTTTCAAATAACATGAGCAAACAGCTCTCAAGGAAACCACCGTGGCAGCTCTCCACCCGCAGAAGAAGGTTGTCTTCACAAAACCACAGTCTATCATTTGACTATGATTTGCATTATCCTAACATTTAAGTTAAAGTCGGCTGGGGAAAAACATGCCACTGTTTTCTTTTCTTTTTTTTAATAACAGTTATCACATGAAGAGACTTTTGAACACAGAGTAAGTCTGAAAGCAGGTGATGCCACGAGTTTTAAAATAGTTTTTAAAACTAACCATCTTTTATATGAGCACAAAGAGGCAAACGACTTTCTACAAACATTCACATTTTTATTATTTTCACCCTGCAAAAAGAATGCGGCTACTTGGTGGATACAAAGAAAAAACATAATAACATCAATAATAATTGATTCTCAGAAACAGGGACATAAAACTTGAACAATACATCCAATGTTGAGAAGCAAACAGAGCACAAGAAAAAGCAATGCTAATACGTACAATAAAGGCTGTACAATGTATGCATGTCCAAAATAACCAAATGCTGTACCTTCTTGCTGCACGTGACAAATGTCCTGCTTACAAAAGATTTATGGAAGACAAATCTGAAGCACTGAGAGTGTGGAGCACTGAAGATTTTAGTGGCTGTGATTTTAACTCAAAATAAACCTCAAAATGAACTGCTTCTCAGCCTCAGGATGGGTCGCAACACCGTTCATCTTTTAGTGCATCTTGAAATCATCTTATTTATACATTTGGAAAAATCAGAACATGTTGCTTAGCTGTGGAGGTTATGAACAAAGTGCTGCATTACAAACATGATGATGATTTTTATAACCATTTATAACTCATAACATTTCATTTGGCAGCAATGTAATTCGCAACAAAGAGGTGCTTCATGTCACTGTATAGATCTTTTTTACACTGGGCCTCATTTATCATATCGAAAGATTCATTTATGAATCTTTAAGTAAAAATGTGTGTGATTGTTTTTCATAACCTTTCCAGCAGAAGTGAAACATCTGTTAAAGTGCCCCTATTATGCCATTTTAAAGGTTGCTAATAATGAGTCTCTTAAAACAGATTTACATGTATGCAAGGTCAAAAAACACTTTAGTTTTCTCCAAAAATAGATTTAATTTTACCTCATTTCTAAATGATTCGTAAACGACTCGTGTGAAGCAGTTCGAAGATTCAGTCTGTCTAAACCCCTCCTTTCCTTGAGCCCTCACTGCTGTGATTGGTCAGATGGCACGGTCCTTTATGATCGGTCTACCACTACAGCGTGTGTCGGGAAACGAAACGCCCATTACCATAACTGAACGACGGCTCTGGATTGACGGGTGTCAATACATAGAAAAGATGGCATCGGTTTTACCGTATCAATTCGAGCCAGAGTCTGACGATGAACCGGTTGACGTGGCACATCGACAAGAAACTGTTTCACAAGCACGACTGGAGTAGGACGTTTCTCAGTGGTAAGTGTTAACTTATTAACAAGAACAAGTTGTTCACGATGTAAAACATGTTCTACGTCGTGAACAACTTGTTCTTGTTAATAAGTTAACACTTACCACTTAACACAAATATGTTACGTAGTGACGTGGATTCGTGACAGAGAAAGATTAGAATTACTAACGACTCGTTTAGGCGAATGTGAGCCAACTCTTTTTTTTAATAGACAAAAACTTCATTTTAAAAACTTTGCAGATAGTTTATGTTCACATACAGCTACACGACACACTGCATGAAAAATCATATTTGAAAACGCATAATAGGGGCACTTTAAATGTTTCCATAAAAGGCCAAGAGCACAGAGACCTGGGAGCATTAAATAAACGATCAATTTAAAGACCGAAAGGCAGAAGTGGAAATTAGTTTTAAAATATTTAATAATATCGAATACTAATATTATTAATGATCTAGCACTAAACCCTCTGTAATTTCACATGAGTCATAATTGGGCATGAGCAACAGCATGCATGAGTTGTTTTATTTGTCCTAATTTATGGGGTTTTTTGACTCACTTTATTTTTTCTGTTCTTTAATTAATTCCACTAAAAATAAAATGAGTGCTTTTAATGAATTATTCTTTATGTTTGCTTCTTAAGACTCCAAAACACCTTATTACAGTCAGTCGCTCTGAATAAACATTGTAAACCTCAAACATAAGAGATTTAAAGTACACTTAATTTAGAGATTTAAAGTACACTTTATATCCATAGAGGGTTAGGGATCAGTTTATCTCCTCATATGTACATTTATCAACGTATATAAACAAAATGTTCATTAAAAACAACATATTTGTGTAACACATTTGTGTAACACTTCACTTTATATATGAAGTGTATACTTTAATAATAAGTATTTAAGTTTTTAAGAATAAATTAATTTACGTCCTGCTTGATAAATGAGGCTCATGTTCATGTTAAAAGTGTCACAACTGAAACAGACATCCATTAGAACTAGTGTACCAATGTCTCTCGACGATCTGTTTATAATAAAGTCCAAGCGGTTTTCAAATCAGCTAAATTTGACAGGGACAGACTGTGACAAACAAAATAATATGTCATCAGGTGATCATATCTTTTGTGTCACGCACAATTCTGTTCACAGTAACAGAGCCTAACTCCAAACAGGCCTCATTTAAAGTGTCGAAGTGCATCTTTTAATCTACTAGTCACCTCCCTCTTAATCACACACACACACACACACACACACACACACACACAAACACACATAATTTTAAAATAACTTTGCACAAGTTAACAGTTAAACTAACAGTTAAAACTGCAGAAGGATGATTTAATTTATCCAACAAAAACAGCAAATCATGAAGCCGGTCATGAGGCTGGCTTCTTTGAAAGCACTTTGACTCTTCCTAAATTATCCACTTTCCAACAGCCAAACAACAATCAAGTGCAACTGGTTAAAAAATTAACACTTTGCATGCATTTTAATGCTAAAAAAAAACTAAACGAACTCCCTGATGCAATATTGCATCAAATCAATGTATGAAAATATAAAGTATACAAAGACAGTGTTAAAACATCTCACAAGTTCCTCAGGGCAAGACTACATGGAGCACATGTTCTCTGTCATTTTCAAAATTAGATCTGTCCTGGTCCTCTGCAACCTCCTCGACGTAACTCACCAAGTCGTACGACTCCGTCACCTGGGGCTCAGGAAGGGGAAACTCAGGGAGCTCCCTGAAAATGAACTGCAGGAAAAGAATTAGGTTTTTTAACATTAACAATCAGGCTTTTACTCTCAAGTTCCTAGGCTGAGTGCAAACACTGAGCAATGAGTGTTTCTATTTAAATAAATTCCTCTTGACAAGTTACAGCACATATCACTCAAAACTACAAAAGACAAAACTGCTTTTATTCTAATGAATTTCCTTACAATATAAAATATCAATAAAACATGTTGCAAGAATTTGCTCACATCACTCCCATATATTATTATTTTACAATTACAGTGCAGTAGATCATTTGGCTTTTTGTTAAATAAATGTTCACTTTATTACTAACCACTATTACAAGATACAAAAAATATATAACTAATCAATTAACAAATCCATTTATAAAGTCAACTTTTTTAAAATCAAGATATTTTTTCTGTAATAATTAAAATCAATAAGTTAACATTAATAATAATAATAATAATAATAATATTTTGTTTTAACTGTGGCTTTTAACTTCAGTAGCTGTTTGCTATCCAGTTCCACAAAGAAACAGTCTTGTGCAATGAAATGTCAGCTTAACAGTAATGTCACCATATCACCAGAAGCATCAGTCGCTTTAAGGACAGGAGCAGATAACAGCGGCTCAGGCTGAATGCTGACACAGATCGTACACACAATAAGGGGATTTCTGCACAAGGCTGAAGGGGATGATCATTTATGTTTCCTGGCACTTTCTAAACACTAGGCCATTAAATGTTACCTGATTACATACAAATGGCCTCAGACGTTCTGAGAAAGTGACCCGCATTCATCAGAATCGTGCTTTGATTTTTTATCGTTTTCCAGACTAGCGATACACACTACAATACCTGATGTTCTGGCAGTGAGCCACACCACACACTCAGCCATCCGATCACATGCGACACAAACAACACTGTGTATGCTGCTGCCAATAGAGTGTTTTGTTGTTTTTATATTTTTTATATTTTTAAACAGGCTTTGTGTTTTTTGCTCAACTTCGGGCTAATCTAGGCTAAGGCTAAACTAAGCTACAATGCTTATAAGGTTTGATGTAATTTATTACTGTATATGCGGTTTTAATGCATGATGAGTTTCTAAGAACTACTTCCTGAGGTCTGACTTTTGCTTCTGCAGTTATTTCTATGCTAGATTAGATGTATGTTATACGATAGTTTGGGCAAACGTGCTGTATGTTGAGGCTAAATTTCTGAAAAAGCAACCGTAAAAAAAAAATTGCAGGAACATAAGATTTTTAATGTCTATAACAGGAGTCTTAAAGATATAGATCATTCAAACATCTACATAAACATCTTGTTTAGCAAACGAATTAAGACCTGCATCCTTTTCTGGAAGAACAATGAATAAAAAAAATTGGGAAAAAAAGTAGTCAACTAGTGGGCAAAATGGAGCTATAACATTATTTTATACGTTTTTAAGTTAAACATGTGATGTTTAAATTTCCAGTAAAGCCTAACGATAATGCTGTTTTTAAAATAAGGTAGACAGTTTGCCCTACACAGCAGTAAAAACAGCCTGCCTAATGTCTAGGACAGACGTTTGTTATCGTGTCTGATGAGTCTAATCGTGTCTAATGATATGATCACACGCACAGTAAAACACACCGCTCGAAAACTGGCTTCAAACTAAATCGTTAGTTTTTAAATAGCATGGAAGGAGATCATCTTGAACTACAAAAAAGCTCTTAGCGCTGTTAGATCATATCACTCCATTCTTATAGAAAATAACAAAGATAGCATCTCGTCATTTTTGTAGCGAGATCACGATTATAGAGAGCGCTCCAGTTTTTCAGACTTGATGTTTTTGCTGCAATGAAAGAGTGATGATAGACCTGTCTTTAGAGGGGGCCCACTCATCCCTAAGAAATACCTAAGACACACAACTCTGAATGATCACACACTTTTAACACTACTTATAACCCATCCAAGACAAATACTTTCCCAATTTCCATCTGATAAATTAATGTACTGTAGGTGTACCTCTTGAATGTGCTCGGGGATGTCCAGAGGGGGCTGAAGCAGTGCTTTAATTCTTTTGTAATGCGTGTGGACAAAATACAGGAAACCTCCCAGGATAGCCAGTAGCGCTACCACGAGCACACCATACATGGCAAACCGCAGGCTTCTCTGTTTGGCTGGTGGGGAAAAAAGAAGATCATAAACAAACGTATTTGCACACACAAACAGGAGGTTTTTTTCTGCTTAAGGTGAAGATATTTGTGTTTGAGATCAAGAATATAATGACATGCAGCTTTCATTTTGTAGTATCTACACCTTAAACGACTTAGAACATGATGCATCTGTAGTAGCACACCTCATAATTTTGGGGTGAACAAAAGTATTGGAACAGATTTCCGCCAACAATAAACTGCTAGTGAGAAGTCTAAGTAGCACCACCTTGGGGACAAACATCACCCATTGTGACCCACCTCTGGTCATTAGCACAGCTGTAAACTAATACAGTGAAGCACTGATGTACAGAGATGTGACACACCCATTTTTTCACCAGCATCAATGTCTGCTGAATTCCAGTTCAGGTTTCAATAGCAATACACCATTTTTATGTGGCGATCCCGACATGAGAAAGACATGATTTCAGGTCAAACAGGTCAAGTCTTATGGGGATTTCCCTTTTATTTTAAAGACTGAAATCTTTGTAGATTATTCATCAATACAGAAGTTTTATTTTTGTCTCAATGTACAAGTTTTAAATATGAAAATAAATAAATGTACAATTTTTACTGCAAACCAAATAAGGCCACTGACTTCCCATGGGTTCACAAACATAAAAAATATAAAAAATATTAGTAAAATAAGTTTGATGATAAAATCGTTTACATTATATTGTGAAAGTGACACCTGGTCGCATGCTCTTGGTGCAGGGTTTTAATTATCAAAACTTTAAATACAAATTTTGCATGAAGATCAGCAGACTTTAAAACCTTCCAAGCAATTTACCGAAGGAAAAACAGGAATTACAGCGCTACCACAAACACTTCAAAAGTTATCGAGAAAAACATACAACCAAGAGTACAAATCAGATGAAACTTAATACAAGGTTGTATTAAAAAAAATCTGAGGTTAGCTCTGTTTACAAGCTGGTTTTTCGCCTCACTGTATGTTCTCCCTTAGAATGCTTTAAAACCTGGCAGTAGAATTCACTATTGACGGTCTGAGTCCTGGGAACGAGTTCTCGATGAGGAAATGCGATGCCAGACTGAGCATGCACTAGGTCGAGCTGCAGACCTGCCCTGCCTTTTTCGCTCGGTGGGTTCTTCTACTGTGAAGATTGTTGCTACGCCTCAGGGTCATACCGGTACACCCACGTTTCGTCACCAGTAATGATCCTCGGCATTGAAGGGACGGGTCATCCGCCGCACACTGACTGAGTTTTTGGCAGACTTCGGCACGGTGTTCCTTCTGCTCCTGGATCAGCGGCCTGGAGATGAACTCGGCAGCAACACGGCACATGTTCAAATCACACGTGAGGATCGCCTGGACTGTATCACACCCCGACAATGTTGTGGATTGTTCCCTGACAATCATTACGCACAAGTTGCCGAATGGCTTCGACCTTTTCAGGGGTTGAGCTTGTTGAAAGTCTTCCTGATCTCTCCTCGTCTTCCAGCGATGTTCTTCTGCTCTTGAAGTGCATGTACCACTCAAAACACCTCGAAAGACTCATTGTGACATCGCAGTATTCATTCATTCATTCATTTTCTATACCGCTTAATCCTGTGTTCAGGGTCGCGGGGGACCTGGAGCCTATCCCAGG
>JAOTQY010179209.1:0-11806 GCA_026413445.1 Dolichallabes microphthalmus | reverse complement strand
CATTTCCTTAAAAAATATAGGTAAAATGTATTTATTAATTTTATTAGTGAAATGTTCTCAATATATTATAAAAAACATAGAAAACCATTTTTTAAAATGAAATATGCACATTATTTTTAATTATTACATAAATTTTTTAAAATGAAAATTACAAGCCTCGTGATTCATTTTTTACAGTGTATCTTGATTTGTGAATTTAAAGAAATCTCCAGTGATTGACACCAGTGATTGACATGTGCCCGAGCCGTTACTAAAAGTAAAATGTATGAAGGTGAGCACTACCATCAGTCCCATGTCATCCCAACAGTAAGGCATCCTTTAAGAGGACACCATAATCAGACCTTAAGAGGCAGGTGGACAAACAAAAACCTGCAAAAATATTGACTTCGTGTAAACCTAATGTAATTGTCAATAAAAGCCTTTGATACGTATGAAATGCTTGTAATTATACTTCAGTATACCAGAGTAACATCTGGCAAAAATGATCTAAACTCTGAAGCAGCAGACTTTGTGAAAATTAATATTTGTGTCACTCTTAACTTTTGGACATGGCTCTTGTGTTGCGTTTGTGTATATGTGTGTTTTTATGTATTTGTGTGTGTGCACGCTTTAAAAAAAAATGATTCTTCTCGATGGACTGAGACTTGTGATCTGACTTCCTGAAAAGACAATAATTCTGTAGTGATTGGAACCCCAGGTATCATGGGTAGAAGATTCTCAGTCATCCAGATGATGTTATCTGGAGGAGGCATGTCACCAGCATGAGCAGTGAAACATTTGACCCAACAAGATAAAGGTCCAATTGACATGACTCAACTTCGAGATTACAGACATGATGAGATGGAAAAGTTAACTGGGTTAGGTTGCTTTTCTGCTTCAGGTGAAAATGCCTTAAGGTTTAATTAATCCGGAACACATTAAACATTTTTGTATTAAAGTCCTAGGGGTGTGTTTAGTGAATCTGTTGCTAAGGTGTTGCTTGATGCTGTATTTTCACTTTTCTTGTCAGTACTTGGTGGAGGTTGTGTTCCACTGGCCTCATTGCTACTGTGGTGGTATGTAAGAAAAATGAGGTTAAACTGTGTATTGTTCGGGCACATATATCCCAAACGAGATGGCTCACGAATGACAGAATGATGCTCTTAGTCTTGGAACGCCATGTGGCTGTATGGTGCAGGTGTGATGGTGTTGGTGTTGGTGTTACCATGACTCTTTGGAAGCAGATTTGTTTGACCTGATCCTACAGATGAGAATATGACAAAGCAGGGCAGAGTACTAAAGCGCCGCTGCATCACTGTCTGAAGGCTTAAATCCTGTGGCCGCAAAACTATTGTTTTAGTAATGTGTTAAACCAAAGGGCTGGATCAGAACACTACAAAATTTTTGGTTTGTTTTCTGTGCAGGACAGTGATAAGAACGTGGTGCTGATCTGTGCTTAATGTTTGTCCAGTGGTCATTGTGTCTGCGTTTGCCTCTTTGTCCTCTCCATCCTCTGATGTCTTGTGGTGTTTTTACACAGTTTAGTTCCAGCTCAGCACCCAGCAGTTACGTTTAAGTCTACCTTTATGTAATCTCCTAATTCCTGAGTTAATGAGTCAGTCTAGATCATCTGTGTTCTTCCAATGACTTCAGTTTCGGCTCAGCATCACACCCCGCCGTTCAGGTTGGACAGGTTCAGCTGGACGTTTTTTTTTTTTTTTTTTAACCTCCCTTCTTCAGTGGGTTCTCTTATAAAGCTCTGAGCTTTCACATGCAGCTGTAGGTTGAAGTTGCGGAATTTGGCAGACAGCAGGTCACCGGTAAGCATTAACCGCAACGCCTGACATGAAAAGGGCGGATAATAGATGAACTCTTTAGATGTTTTGTGTCGATAGGATAACTTGAGGACCCACACTGACTCGTCTCTGCGGTTTGACCGATATGATGTTAAATAAGTAGTTTATTTTAATATTCTACTTGGGATGGTTTCTCTTCAGTTATTAATTTTTTTTCCTATTTGTAATGGTCATCTTGAAAAATAGTAAATTTTAAATGGAACCTTAATGTCTTTGCTGTTTGATATTGTGGGAACTGTATAAATATTGCTTTCTGGCATTTGTATTCGTCTTAAATTCACTTGGTAACAGGTTTCTTGTTTAAATAGTGAACGTTTGCTAAAATCATTGGACACATTAGTAGGAGATTTACAGAGCCACGAAAAAGAAAGGTAAGCAAAAAGTTGGATCTTGGATAACTTAAAGCAAATGTTTTCTACACAATTGTAAAAATGCATTTTATTCCTGAAGCTACTCCTCCTCACATGACTCCTGCAAACAAAAAAAATAGCGTTTACATTAAGGCATTAATGTCCTGATCCAGAACAACTTACATTTTTAGCCCATTATACATCTGAACAGTTGAGGGTTAAGGTACTTAAGGGACCTTCTGAACCGTAGTCCAATGCCTTAACCATTGAGCCACCCATAATCCACATAATTATTATTTTTATTTATTTACTTATTTGATCAAGATTAACAGGCTGATTTATTTGCATTAAGCTTCTTAAGGGGAGGCAGGCAGGCAATGTTATCCAAAACATTTTATTAAACATAATGTCCACAATTGATTTTAAAATATAAATTTCTTAAATCAATATTTTTAAATTATATTGACTTTCAAGAATCCGAATCCGAAGAGAAGCGAATTAGGAATCTGACTGTGTGCTCAATATTGCAGTTTATTCTGTAGTTATGAAAGAATGCTGAGTTGCTCTGGGTTAAAGTGACAGTCTGACATGAATTAAATGTTTACTCTTAATCAGTTCCTTTAATACAGGTTAGAAAGGTCATTTTGTACTTGTTATACCAAATATTGGCACAGATCAGTTCTGGACTGCTCCGTAAACGATACAATACAATATGGCTCATTGGACTCGCGTTGATTTGGAGATTCCCAATAAACTTATTTTGGTGAAACTGGCTTCCATTCGTCCTTTCCATGTTCTTGGAATTTTTAATCAAGTTCGAAAGCTATGTTGATTAAATTGCATTGTTTGATTTCAGCAGACATGTCACTCTTGGTTTATTAGCAGAATTTTCTGCATGTCATTAAGAGACAATAAATAAGGTAGAATTAACCATCAGATCAATAAAATTAATCAAGTTTAAATGGAGAGGATCCTGGGGCATGTGGAATCATCAAATTGATTAATCGAAATTAATTTATTCCAGTGTTTATGAAGTAACACAAAAATGAACACAAATTCTGTCAGATTTTGAAGCTGTGAGAGAATTAAAGTACAGAAAATTAAACACCTCTTCCTCCTCATGGGGTAAAACTGAACCCCCATCAGACTTGTAGTGTTTGTGTGTTTCAGCCACAGAAATGACGACCAAGATGGTGATTAAGCAGCCGCAGACGGTGCTGGAGTCCAGAGAGTCTGACGAGTGGGCCTCGGGGGTCTGCGACTGCTGTCAGAACGTGCCCGAGTGTGAGTAACTCATTAAACCGCATTCTCACACACACACACACACACACTATTTATTTATTTTGCATGTAATGAGTAAAGCACTGCGACACAGTGTCCTACTGATTAGCGTTGTCGGGTTCGATTCCCGCCTCGGGTCTGTGTGTGTGTGTGTGTGCCTTGAGATGGATTGACACTCCATCCAGAGCGTACCCTGCCTCATGCCGAGTGTCACGTCTCCAGGGATAGGCTCCACACCTCCCGCGACCCTGTATACAGGATGAAGCGATGGGTGAGTGAGAGCGAGGAATCCAGGACACTAATCATGACCCTGTTGGTGTGGTGCGATTCAACAGAAATCATTTTTTTCCTATGACTGTTCAGCCTGGAGTGTCCACTTACATTTATTAATAAACCACATTACTCTTTTCCGTCTGGTTAAAAGTTGTGACGCATCAGTGAGACCTGTTCCTTCCTCTTCTGGATTGTTGTAGCAGCTACAAACCGCCGTTTCATCATCAGCTGCTATTTATTCTCTTTCAGGAAGTTAATAAAGACAAAGAAACTGAAAAGAAAGAAATTGAAGGGAAACTCCTAAAGCACTGTGGTGTGATTGTAGTGCAAGTGGACTCTGTTTATGAGGAAAAATATTTATGTTCTGATTGAGAATTTGAATTATGGTCATTGAGACTTGTGTGTGTGTGTATATATAATATATATATATAATGTGTGTGTGTATGAAATGCAACATGGACAAGAAACAACTACATTCTTGGCAGTTTGGCGTCAATGTTCATGATTATATCTTCGCGCTGGAATGTAAAGTGGTTTCTACATGGCTTAATGTGTGTATTGTTGTGCGTCTGTTTTTTTAATTATTATTATTATTTATTTTTTTTCAGGTTGTCTTGTATTTTGGTTCTGCCCGTGTTTTGCCTGCAAGATGACAAAAAAATATGGCCAGTGTTTGTGTCTGCCCCTGCTGGACCTCTGCGGTATCGCCTCACCCGCCACATGGGCCATGAGGGTTTCTATGCGTCAACGATACGGCATCAAGGTGAGCACAGGGATCAAACTTTTTTTTTTTTTTCTTTTTTTTTTTTCACGGTCAAATAACGTTGCTCAACATGGAAGCACTTTGTTAATGTCATTATATACAAACACGTAGCACAATTCTGTTCTAACACTATAAATATTTCATAGTTTTACTTTGTGCCGGTTTCTTCCTTTTGTCTTTTTAACTTGGCAATTGTTTCATTTTGCAAAGATTTTCTTTTGAAGAAATCGTCTGATTACAACGAAATGTAACTGTTTTAAAAAGATCATAGACAGGCCTAGTGCGTCTTTGCAAATACAGTACGATATCACAATATTCAGACATTTCTACAATACAGGGTGTCTGTGTGTAATATATATCTCAAGATATGAATGTTAGCTTGGAAACATAGTTAGTTATGTATGTAGTATTTAGAATGAAGAATTGAAGGATTTCTCAAAACAGAACCTTTTTGAAACTATAAAAATGTTTTTGTGTAAATTTTCATCAATCAAATAAATGAATGTTTATGTGAAAAACAGGGTACACTCTGTGACGACTGCCTGGTCGCTACGTGCTGTAAGCCCTGCGTCTGGTGTCAGATGTCTCGAGAGATGAGAAATCGTGCGATTCCCATCGCCCTGGTCAATGCCAGACCAAAGAACTGATCCTGATTCATCCGCAAGAAGAAAAAAAAAACATCTCCCGTCCTGGACAAAGAATTGTGTGTGTTGTATAAATGTATATTTATATAAAGGTTCTGTTCGATCACAATGTTTAATCAGTTTTGTGAACGTTACCTACATGCGTTGTCTTTAGTGTTTTTAAAATTTGTATAATTATATTGTAATGGAAATAAAAATCATTCTGTATTAGTGCCTGAGAAATCACGGGTTGTGCTGTTTGCAAGTTTTAGAACGGAAATGGCTTTCAGTCAGATGGTCCTAAACCTGCACAGAATATTGAATTTATCTTCATGTGGAATAAAATGGGAGGACGTTAACATTCTGTAAAACCTTTTACTGGATTAATTCTTTCATGTGTAAAGTGTCCACCCTGATGCACAATTTGAATGTTAAAAAAAAAGCTCTTTAAATGTATATATTTATATGAAAAAAATCATATTAAAATAATAATCAGCTCCAAATCAATTATTTGTAACACTACTGATCTTAAAAAAATAAAACTTATGCCCTAATACTAAACTGTTGTATTTTCTAATATATTTTGTCACACTCACTCGTCGTCTATAACGTTATCCTGTAATCAGGCTTGCAGGGGCCTGGAGCCTATCCCTGGAGACTTGGGGTACGAGATGAGGTACACCCTGGACGACACACACACACAACCAGCAGGCAAATTTGGGAATGCCAATTAGCCAAACTGCATGTCTTTGTACCGTCAGACTGACGGAGGAAACCCACCAGCCCGCTCCAAATGTACAGACCTGAGGTGGGAATCAA
Source organism: Dolichallabes microphthalmus (assembly GCA_026413445.1). Classification (NCBI taxonomy): domain Eukaryota; kingdom Metazoa; phylum Chordata; class Actinopteri; order Siluriformes; family Clariidae; genus Dolichallabes; species Dolichallabes microphthalmus. The sequence continues at coordinate 5,862 of JAOTQY010179209.1, read as the reverse complement.
ACCTGGACCCTGAGGGGCGAAGCAACAGTACAGAACACTAAGCTACACTACCGCCAGATATTATTCCTTCATAAATAGATGTTCAATATTAAACATAAGGCAACGTGGTAGTGGTTGGGAGCATGTAAAGAAAGTCTCTTTAAAATAAATACTGATACGATTAAAGTATAAACTAATTCTTTTCATATAAAAGGGAAGAAAGAAGCTGCTCCACCCATTGCAGTGAAGGTGATGGCAGAGGAATGTTCAGGTTCTTCTGCTTTTAGGTAACCATCACGTGGTGTCCCAGATACCTAGATATATATTTACAGGAAAGTTCATTACAACCATAACAGGGACGAGAACGCAGCACTCTACTAACTCAGGTAGGAGCAAAACACACTCGCACATTATACACATATGATAACATGTAGAAATATGCATAAATAGAAATACTTCAGTGGAGTCATTTCTCTTTGATGAGGTCGCAGCGACCATCACATCCGCTAAATGATCAGAGAAAGTTTCTCACATCATCTGAACGTAACATTGAAATTTAAGGCATGAAACTGACATTTTGGGCAAAAAATTTCATTTCATTTAAAAATAATTTTTTTAACTGAGAGCGACTGCTGTGAATGTACTGTACAGGTGATGCTTTTTATTCTACTCTGAATAATTTCAGCTTCTGAAAACACACTGGTGAAAAATTTAACTGGATGAACAAGTTGAAACCGTTCAGGCATCTTGTTGTTCTGCATGCCATTCCATTTCCTTTTGCTTTTTCACTTATAACACAACCACTGTATATTTGTAAAAAATAAAATAAAACCTAAAGGTCTGGGACGGATCTGTACAGTTTCTAGAAATCCTGCAATTCATGCAATAAGTGTGACCGTGATGAAAGAAGACAAAGGAAAGTTAATCAGACTTTCATTCACTCGGAGACAAAAATCATCATCATCATCATCTAACACTATAAACATGACCTATTTCTCTCTTTCTTACTTTCTCTTTTAATTATATTTTATTATGCACTTAAAAATGTTTTTTTTCTTGAAGAATTAGTCTGCTTCCAATGAAATTTACAGGTTTGTTCTTTCATGTTTGTCAAAGAACCTGAGTGTCATGGCTGCCACCACTATAGTGATCCAGGAGCAGCCGAAGGCGGTGGCGAGGGTCACGGCGTGGAGTTCAGGACTGTTCCACTGCTGCCAGGACATGAACTCATGTAAGGAGAAACCCTTTATTACATCTGTAGAGTTTGCAGATCTGTCTTCATTTTATCAGCTACAGTAGCACAGAGCAGTGTTATAGAGCGGTCTTATACTCATGCTCAAGCTGTTGAAAACTGGAGAAAGCAGTTTCCTTCAGCACTAAATAGGGGGTGTGGCCTATACCAATGGCCTGACTTTAAATTCAAATGAGCAAATGTGGGCCATGTCTGTGATTCCATATAATGGTACTATGGGTGTGTCTGCGTTTATATAAGCTGGTGTTGACTACATATGAGTCTACGTGCGAAAACATGCAGGTGTTTGTCTTCTTTTGTCCATATAAGAATGAACTGTCTTTAAAGGTCATACGTTACCCTCCCATTAAAACAAGTAAGAAAAAAAAAGTCTTAAATGTTTCCAAAATGTGTCTGCAAACATTCCAGCTAAAATACAACCTGCATTCTGCAATCCCTGATCCTGATCACACCACCACCACCACCACCACACACATGCACACACACACACACACACACATATATATATATATATCATGTACAAGATGCCGAATGGTTTCAACATTTTCAGGGGTTGAGCTTATTGAAGGTCTTCCTCATCTCGTCATCGTCCAGTGATGTTCTTCTGCTCTTGAAGTGCGCGTGCCACCTTTATCATCACATCAAACGTCTCTGTGGCAGATTTCACGCAGGTTCACGCAGAAGTTCGCCTCCGCTCTTTGTTCTAACTTGCTGTCCATGATGAAATAACCGACGTGGTAACATGTGTGGTCAGAATAGCACCAGTTGCACAGCAGCTGATGTACACAGGACCATGTGTTTTTCTTCACACTGGTATAAGGGTCGGTGCAGCTCTGTGCTGCCACCTGTTGGTGGGTTACAAAACTCGTCTCGAAACTTTTTGATATCACCTTGTATAATCTGTAGCTTTAATTGGGATTTTATGAAAGTTTCAAAATATATAATTGTTTTCTATGATATAATATCAATCTCTCTTCCAGGCTGTTTTGCCTTTTGGTGTTTGCCCTGCTTCGCCTGCAAAACCTCGTCTGAGTTCGGTGAGAGTTTATGTCTCCCTCTTGTGGACTTTTTGGGCCCTGCACTCGTAGCAGCCACCGGTGTCGGGATCTGCGTCCCTCCAGTCACTCTGTCCATGAGGGTGGCCGTACGGTACAAGCACAGCATCCCGGTGAGTGTCACCGTTCAGAAGCAGCAGGACACGAGTCAACAAGTGCAGCGATTCCTCCACTTTAATCTGTTCCAGCAGCGAGTTCTTAAGGAAATAATGTTAAATACAGATCATCTGTTCCAGCCACCAACAATATCACCAATTTCTAACACTATAATCATATTACTGCATGTAAAATCAATCAAAACATTTAGAAAAAACATGTAAATGAAGTAAAATATGAAATAAATAGACATTAATCCTGATCAGAACAGGCAAAATTAGGATAATTACCTCAGTACAAAAAAAAACACATTTGTAACTAATTTCTTAATATATATATAAAAGAAAGAATTGTAAATTCTTTGCAAATTATATCCTGAGCATGTCTCCCTGTCTTCAAATTAAATTAGTTTTATCCTGGTCTGTCCATATTTAGCATTCAATTATTTTTTATTTGTATCTCATGATTGTAAACTGCATCATTAATATTCCTCATCGTAAATCACTGTAAATTTATAAAGAGTTTTGTTATGAAAATCATTTTGAATTAAAAAATAAATGCAGCTGTAATCAATAAAAATTCATTTATTATGGGGTCTTATTGTCACTTTCAGTCTCTCTTCCTGTCTGTCTCTCTGTCTGACTCCCTGTCTCACTCTCTCTTTCTGTCTCTCTTTCTCCTGAATTTCTCTTCCTACCTCTCTCACTCTTTCTATAGACAGTAAACTTCACTAAACCTTAATTTATGATTCCTCTTGGCACCGACTGCTTTAAAAACCAAACTGAAAGTGACTCCATTTTCTTCTTGCTACCGTCCTTGTTAATATTCTTGGGACCCGTGGTGCTGTGTCTTCACTAAATTTTATACAAAATGCAAAGAAGTGAGAGGGATAACATGGGTTTTATGGGAATAGACATAAAAAAGTAAGTTTGCAAAAAATTTATTTATGGTGTGAGTGATCTTGCTTAAACCTGACAATAATTAAAAAAATTTATGATTCCTGAATAATGATTTATTTACTTTAAAAATAGGCTGAACTCTTTAAACATTTCTCTCAGACTTCCAATAGAATATACAGCACTGTAATTACTCTAAACGTTAAAAGTTAAATATATGTAGTTGCCATTTTAAAAGTCTCAGCGGGAGCGGCAGACCTGGGTAGGGGGCGTGGCCTTAATATACTTTAGAAGTTATTCCAAACTTGTTAATAAAACAAGTGTTTGTGTTTGTGTTTTAGGGCAGTCTGTGTGAAGACATCCTGATCTCCTGTTTCTGCTGTAGTTGCTCGTGGTGCCAGATGAACCGGGAAATTAAACACCGTAAACAGACCGCAGCGGTTATCATGAACACTCAGCCCGTGACCCTCACTACCGTCAACACCACCCTGCCGGGAATGTAGCACGTGACACGCGCTGACGAAACTAGCTGACGATGAGGACTCTGAGATGATCATGCACAGGGAGCGTGTGGTGTTTGTGTCTGCGCGAGTCTATGGATGACAGATAACACTTCCTCATGAGGGATGTGTTGGCAAGTTTTCCTCACTACTACAAACTGCAGTTCGTCACATACTATTATTTTGTTGTAAAAAAAAAAAAAAAGGAAATCCAGAATTCTTGTTTCCCCACCAGATTCTGTGTGTACACATCGGAGTCCAAGGTACAGGTACCGTGTTTTTCCAAATATTTTAGAGTCATGTATAAAAAAACATGACTGCTGCAAGATCTCGACTGTCCAGACTGGAATGCCGCGCGCTCGCTGTGTGAGATTATGTCGAGTCTCCACCGTGAGACATTACTGTTCCTTAATATTAATATCTTAAAGTCAGTCTTGTGATTTTAGAGCAAATCAGTGAAGTCTTATAATCCAAAACTTCGCTTTATATCAGTCGTGATCAATTGGTAGATTTTTAGGGTTTATTCAAAATAATTCACATGATCCTGATCAGAACAGGAAAAATTAGAATAATTACCTGAACCTGATAATTACCTGTTTATATTCAGAAGAAAAAAATCAATAATTAATATGTCTCTCTGTCCTTAAATTACATTTGCTTTATCCTGGTCTGTCCATATTTAGCATTCAATTAATTTTTTTTCTCATGATTGTAAACTGCATCATTAATATTCCTCATCGTAAATCACTGTAAATGTTTTGAGTTTTGTCATGAAAATCATTTTGAATTAAAAATGAAATGAAGCTGTAGTCAATAAACATTCATTTATTATGGGGTGTTATATTAAGTGGTTGTCACTGTCAGTCTCTCTTCCTCTCTGACTCTCTGTTTGTCTCATTCTCTCATTCTGTCTTTCTTACTCCTGGTCTCCCTCTCCCTGTGTGTGTGTCTCTCTTCCTACCTGTCTCACTCTCTCTGTCTATCTCTCCGCAGTCCAGACTGGATACATGATGATGATTAGAATTTTCAGAAAGCGTGTGATTCCAGAAAACACCTGATCGGTTCAGTAAACGTGATGATGCAATCAGGAATCAGACAATGATCTGATTTCTTTCCGTCTTCTGTCGTTCAGTAGCCTGAGTGTCACTACTGTTCCTCCAGCAGATTTGTCTAATATTCAGATGCACAAGAATACACCGAGCAATATCACACTATCAAATAATAATAAATTTAAAAAACCTCAATGTGATGACTTAAAAATAAATATTTTGTTGGCAAAAAAAAATTATATCTTGATGTCAGCAATATTTCATAATAAGAGAAGCTGTAGTGTGGGGTGCAAAGATTCGTTTAATTTAGACATTCTTTTGCTGTCTAGAAGGGGGGGGGGCATGTTTCCTGAATAATGATTTATTTTGTTTAAAAATTGTCCTGGCCCCCCCTGAAATATGATTGGTCCCCCTGGTGCCCGCCCAACCTGACAATGCGTTAGGTAGACAAACGTCATTGGCTTAGAGCCAATCACAGTTCCACGATCCAGGATCCAGTTCCAGAAAGACAGACACCACGACTCAACCATGTCACACTGTTGATGGTGTTTCAGTTTACATTCAATTCTATATATATAATTTTTTAAAATCGCCCTGATGTTTGTCTGATTATTTTCGTGTGACTGATCAAGACTGACGCTTTTCAGGCCCTTGTTGCAATACTACATATAACTTAATACCACCCGTATTAGGGCACAAGGCATTGCTCAAGATTTTGGAAATCATGTTTAATCTTTTCTAAGCCATTATTTATTTCCAATTGAATCTGATTTGCCTGGAATTAACGTTTAAAATTAGGAGTGGCGTTATACTGAATATCAGCACTAGTCAGTTCAGTACATTTACATTTACATTTAGGCATTTGGCAGACGCTCTTATCCAGAGCGACTTTTTGTAAGTCTTTACATCTTTACATGCTTTAAAGTTTACATCACTGGACACATACTTACACTGGGTTAACTAGGTTAATAGCTAAGTGCCGCTAGTCCAACACAACTGGGAATAGTTTTTTTTTTGGGGGGGGGGGGGGGGGGG
>JAOTQY010179197.1:0-11810 GCA_026413445.1 Dolichallabes microphthalmus | reverse complement strand
CTGGGCATCCCTGCTGAAACTGCTGCCCCCGCGACCCGACCTCGGATAAGCGGGAGAAAATGGATGGATGGATGGATTTCTTTAAAGGCAGAGAACACAGTCTTTATCATTCTTGCCAGAAATTAAGGTGCCCACAATTGTCACAGGATTGCATGGTGTCTTCTTTGCCACCTCCAGCACTTCACTGAAAGTTGCAGGCTTAGACATAGAGTTTTCTGAAATTCTAGATGTTCTGACTACCATGCTTTCATCAGTGGCCAGACTCTGGTGAGGCTTGTAGTATAGTACTGTAGTAACAGGCATTTTACAAAGGCATGGTTTAACAGAACCAAAAATTGGCCGTGGTGTCTTTCAGCTGATCATTCTCCTCATCGTCTTTGACTTGTTATTGAGACAAATATGTAGGCTTCCATAAGAGATGCTGGGAATGGAAAATCATGGCACTTCAATAGACCAGAAGTATGACTATGCAGAGAAATTATTTAGACAATTTAAAGGACTCCACTAACAATACTTTTCTTCTGCTTGTACTCTGTGTACGTTTGTGTTATTGTAGGCTCATCAAACAGAATTTATTGCCATGTAAAAACACAGCATCTAAAATTCATGTTGGTGTCTAAATTTGGTTCTGATCCATAGCATTTTGTCATGCTAGTGATTATTTCTCAGAATAATTAGCATACTGACCCCCAGCTCCTTAAAAATGCAGCATGATTTCTAATGTCAGCTTTTTTAAAGGGGGTTGACAAAAGTGTGGCTTTAAATATTCAAAAGTTACATCCATTTGTATACAAGCATGCACACACCCATACATACACTATATACAGTGTGTGTGTGTGTATACAGTGGAACCTTTCATTACGAACATAGAAGTTCCGGGAGCGGACACGTATTTCAAAACACCCGTAAACCAAATCGAATTTTCCAGCAAAAAATAATGGAAACTCAAATGATTCGTTCCACAACCCCAAAAAATAAATACATAAAAATAATTAATACAAAATATAAATTTCAAAATAAAACAAATTAACCTGCACTTTACCTTAAAAAAAATAAAAATAAAAATAAATTCTGATGGATAAGTGTTTCCGTTTATGTACGCAGGCTTTGTGTGTGTGTGTGTGTGTGTGTGTGTGTGTGTGTGTGTGAAGCTAAAGTAAAAGGAGAGGGGGAATCAGACCCTCCCTTCTCCCTCTTCTTGTCTTTCACAGTAATCTTTCTTCTCGTATTTGAGTTTTATTACACACACACACACACACACACACACACGTTAATGGAAAGATTGTTTTATAAGAAACATTTACAAGGAACATCACTAATGACACTTGCGTGAATGCATACTAATGGAATCACTGCTGTAAAGTAAAAATAAAACAAATTAATCTGCACTTTACTTTTGAAAAGAATCGCGACAGAGCAGTGTTTCCATTAGACCATTAGAGAGAGGGTATGTGTGTGTGTGTGTGTCTAGACGAGAGGAAGGGGTGTGTGTGTGTGTGTGTGTGTGTGTGTGTGTGTGAAGGCGAGAGGGAGAGGTGTGTCTGTATGTATTTAGACGAGGAGGCAGGGGTGTGTGTGTGAAGGGTTACGGTGTCCAATGATGCACGCATACACAAAGTGCAAGCTGATACAGAGCGGGAGAGAGAAAATGGGATCTTCAACCCTCTAAAGAGACCATCTTTTGCTTTACACGTGTGCAAACTCGTGTGTTATAATAAACAGTACATGCGCACTGTACACACGCACATACAAACACAAAATAAGAGGTTTTACACGCACACACATGGTCACAGTGTTATAGAACAGTACACAGGAGCACGGATGTTGATTATACCAGTGAGAGACTCGCACTAAGACCGAGCTCCACCTGCGCAATTCCGCAGCGCAAGAGAGCGAAAAATCATTGGCTCAGTTGTGATCACAAAAATATATACTGTAGCGCACCAGATAGCAATATTTGCAATTATATACAATTTTTTTAGTGTGTAGGCAAGTGTATAAAATGTCTAAAGTCGTATTGTATGTATTTTATATGAATGTGTTTGGGTTGTGGAACAAATCATTGGAGTGTTCATTATTCCTTATGGAGGAATTTGCTCTAAAACAAAATGGCGTCCGGGATTTCCCTTGTCAAGATTGAAAGGCGCAGAGACTGATTTCACTGAGAGATTAATTTCCTTACGCACGGTTTTTGGCCACATGATTGCAGTGTTGGGAAAGGGGACAGATTTAGTCAAGTTGATTGGTATGCTTTACATTGTATTTTTGTCCCAAAGGTGTACAAGACTCACTTTTTCCCCAACTTATGAACAAATCTGACTAATCAATGGGCTCCTCAAACAGTACTCGTTCGAGAGAAGGGGACTACCTGTATACAGTTAAACCTGGGATTGCAAGCATAATTCTTTCCAGAAGCGGAAAAGACTCATATTTCACTCATATTTCAAATTGAATTTCCCCACAAGATATTAATGGAAACTCAATGAGTTGTTCCACATCCCAAACATATTAATATAAAAATAATTAATGCAAAATATAAAAATATAAAAAAATTAACCTGCAGTTTACCTTTAAAAAGAATCGTTGCTGAGTTAAGACAAGAGAGAGGATTAGGATTCTCTCTAACGACACTTGCTTTTGCTGTTCATGTGCACGCGTGGTCACAAGGTTAAAATAAACTGCACATGTGTGCATGGATGTTGACTATACAAGTGATGCTAGATTGAGTATGGGAATGATTACCCATAATCCCGCAGCGTGCGAGCACCATCTAAAGGTGGCACTCAGCAAATGCATAAATGGGGCTTTGATGGGTGTGCTTACTATGAAATCTAAACATTTCTGCCAATAGGAGAAGGGGCTGCTGGCAACTGCACAGTGCTGGTCTGGACACTGCCTGGGACCAGAAAACCATTTGACTGATTAGAGCGGGCCGAAGCAGCAGCATCTGTACAACATGCGCATTAAAAACAGCCTGTAAACCACTACTTTCTAACAACAATAAACAATAGCATCCTTTATTGTCCCCATTATATGGCAGTTAACTTTGTCTTCTGCCCAGGGTAAGATGGTGCCATGGATGGCTGCCTTTGTGTGTTGGTGTGCACTTTTTGGTTTTGTTGTTAATTTAATGTGTAGCTTCCCCTATTCTGCATTGGGTCAATCTGACCATGTCTTCATTTTTCCTACATACAAGCAAAATTGAAAGCTATTCAGCACTGTGGCTATGACATCAACAATGTGGAATAGTGAAGCTATGGAGGAGCTTTGTGAATGTTTGGACTATATAGACTGGGCTGTTTTCAGAACCTACATGCCTACATCCTATTTTTCTGTGAGGATTACAGTATCCCAACAATCAGGTTGAGTTAGAACAATGGCAAACCATGGATGCTTTAAAGTGTGAGGACAAAGACTAGGTATCGAAGAGTCTAAATAAAGGTTTAGAAAGCCAATGAGACGACCACAATTTCTCCACTCTGAGAAACAGAAAAGTAATTCTCAGCTAATGATTCTGTGGAAAGCTCTCGGATAGATCACGGCGATTAAAAGATGAATGTGGCAGTAAATTAGTATTTGAAGGAGAACAATAACAAATGTAAATGAATGTAAATAAAATTGTCAATGACTTGTACAGTGGAACCTCAGATTACGAACATAATTCGTTTCGGAAGCGGGCTCGTATTCCAAAACACTCTTAAACCAAATGTAATTTTCCCATAAGAAATAATGGAAACTTACATTATTCGTTCTACAGCCCCAAAAAATAAATACATAAAGTAATTTATACAAAATATAAAGTAAAAATAAAACAAGCTAACCTGCAATTTACCTTTTCAAAAAAGTAAAAAATAAATCCCGACAGATAAGTGTTTCCGTTTGTGCGTGCAGGCGCTGTGTGCGCGTGCGTGCGTGCAGTATGTGTGTGTTTGTGTGTGAGTGTGGAGACTCTTGCTTTCAGCCCCTTCTGTCTCCCCCTTCTCATCTTACAAAGTAAAACTTTCTCCTTTCGTCTGAAAACACACACACACATTAACGGAAAGACTTGTTCTCTTCCAAATTATTAAAGCTTCTCTGCTCTATTTTAATGTTGCTCGCGACAGCGTAACAGACCGTTAATTCATGCTCGTGTAATGATGAGATGCACAAACTGGACGATGCCCATGTTCTTTTATTTCCTGCATTATCGGACTATTGTACAAACTTTCGGGTGGATCCTGCACTTAAATCCAACTAAACAACTACTGGCTCTAGAACAAAACTCAGGCTCTATATCCTAGCTTACATCTCTCATTCGCGTTCACACACATCGGACTGCATTACCCAAAATGCATCTCCCGCACTGGACTACACTTCCGTAAACAACGGTCATAAATCAACGTCTCTCTCCCGCTACACTGTTTAATCAGAAAATTAGCAATTTTCATCGCTAATATTACGTCCCAGGTCTAGGGTCCAGGAGCGTAATAAATAATAAAACTTTACATCAAACTTTTGCTTGGTTTTCTCTTTTTTTAAAATTATCAAACAGGAAGCTCTCAGGCTTCAGGGTTGGGCCAAGGCCAAAATAATAAACAAAACTAGTACCCCTTTCTCCTCCCACAAACTAACTATACTAAAAAAAGAAAAAGTCAAAAACACGGACTAAACTAACTCCCTGGCTAACTGAACAAAACAGGAGAAAACGAGTTTTAAAGAAAATGGCACCCAACCCCCACATATTCCTTATCTTGTACACACAGAAACACAAAATGTATTTACAACTATTTACAAGAGCGGGCGGAAACCCTCCGCCATGCCAACATAAAGAGAACAAGCCAAAAAGAAAATAACAATACCACCGGCGCGACAACAGCAGCATATCTTTTAAAGTTAACATTCATATAAACACCAACAACAACCCGCACGCACATAAGACCAGCAACAACAACCCGCACGCGCTTCCGGCTCCCGGTCGTCACTTTAAAAAGATGCACAGATCCAAGGACAACCAACCACGAAGCATGCCAGAGCACGTCCAATTAGGGCGGGGCCACCTGCAAAAAGGGGGAAAGCGAGAGAGAGAGCGAGCGTGCACGCTGCCACAAGCAGCTATGCATGCACACACATGACACCGTAACACTAATGACACTCGTGTGAGCGCAAACTAACAGAATCACTGCTGTACAATAAAACAAACAAACAAATGAATCGCACCTTACCTCTGAAAAGATTTGCCGAGTTTCTTCGGAGAGAAGAGTATGTGTGTGTTTGTGTGTGTGTATTATGAAGAAGTTTGTACAGTGTCAAATTACGCTCACGCGCAGACACACACACCGTGATGAGGAAGAAAATGGATTTTTAACCTCTGTATTGAGAATTTCTTTTGCTTTACTTGCGCGCACACACGTGTGTTTATAAGAAACAGTTCGCCAGAAAAGGTGAACGCCATTATCAGTCCTCATTCAATCCTATTAACCCCTCTGGCAAATATCCCAGTAGTGTTGTCCACTCTTTGGATCTTTTGTCATTTAAGGATACCAGTTTTATCCTACATGATTACACTTTAACATGTATCATTTGTTTTCTCTGTCACTTTACTGCACATTTTTTTTGCTTTTGTTATATTAAAAATGTTTTTAAAACATGCTACAGTACAGACTACATATATTGTACTGATTTAGAATCATATACTATTATATAAAATGTGTGTATATTAATATATACAGTGTGTATGTAATATTTATTCATGATGTCTGAAATGATGACAGGTGGGGCAATTACTACAGCAGTTAGCTATGGTTGACGCAGATGATGGCGATCCACGACGGAAAAGCAATTTGTCAAAATTTGACAAAGTAAGACCTGTGTGTGTGTATGTGTATGTGTATGTATGCTTTTAAGTATTATGAAGAAGTTTCATGCACGTGTTTTATATTAACCTGTAGTTGTGTTACTTAATTGTTGTTTGTTTTCTTAGAATTGTGTTGCTGCCTTTTTGGATATCATGATTGGTGGAAGAACTGTGGAGACCCCTCCGATGTCGTCAGTGAACCTTTTAGAGGGTCTAACACGAACTGTCGTTTATATCACAAACAATCAGCTTCTGGCATTGGTATGAATAATTGTCAATAATTCTGTAATTGCATATTGTCTACAAGGATAGCCTAAGTAAAGACACAAAAAACAACCATTTATACATTTTAATCTTTAAAGGGAGTAGGGGAGGACTAGGTAGTAGGGATCAGCTGTGCAATCAGGATATGTTTGCTCACAGGAACAATCTCAAAAACTCTAACTAACCATGGGGGTTTTGCACCTCCTTGTGTGGGGATTTGCATGTTCTTCCCACATTTGATATAATGATTGCTGTAGTGCTGATTAGTGTTTATGTATCGTCTGTGCTCTGTCATGAGTTGTCACCTCATCCATAGTGTTTTCTGCCTTGTGTGTCAAGTTCACGGGACAGGCTCTAAGCCCCCTACGACCCTACACAGGATACACGGTATAAACAATGCATGGATGTATGTGGGTAGTAAAGGCTACCCCAGTTGATGTGATTTCACAGAAAAGCTTCTGTAGAACAAGCTTCTGTAAAAGCTAATGCTAACTATGAAAGATTCCGTCCTTTTATACTGTTACAGCCAGGAGGGCCGGGGCTGTCACGCGTTTCATCCGAACCACGTGACACCGGTCGACCTCCTTTTTTTCGAACTACGCGTTCACGCACCGTTGGGGGCAGCGTCACACACTCGGAGGCCTTTCAAATTATCGGTGTTAACATTAGATAAGTGACTTGATTTAACAAGCTGATATAGAACAAGTTATCCTTTTTAGTTCAATTCTATTTTTTTTCTCTTTCTACACAAAAAAACTGAACTTGTGCTGCTATTTGATAACTTTCACATTTTCTGTAGCATATTAAATGGTGTTCTGTAAAGAAAAATGTAACATTCATTATGTTTTATCTTGTATTAATGAACTTGGACCATTTCCATTTAGTTTGTTGCTCATGTTTGAAGTCATATACCTGTGAGGTGGGAGGAAATGGCCAGGGCCTCCAGCGGCTTCCAAAAATAAAGACCTTCTGAATCGAGAATTTTTTGTTTCAGAATATCTTTTATTTTCATTTGTTGGCCAGAACAAGACTGTTCTTTTGGCTTATTTTTGAGTGCTAAATACTGCATGCTGTGAAAGTATAATTGTGAAAGGAAGATTTACTTCTAGTGCACAAGCCTAAGGTGTAATGAACTTATTTCTTACACTTACATGTCTTTTCACATTTACTACTTTTTTTAACCACAACAATTATTTATTTTGTTTAGGTGGACTTTGTGCGCAGTGTAACTGCTGGTGACCAGCTCAGAGAGGAAGACCATATAGCTCTGGAGACTCTGCTAGCCAATGTACCGCAGTCCCATGCAGTCAAGAGCAACAGTTTGGAGCTTACACCTCAGCTTTCCCCAGCTACTACACCTGCTAACAGGAAGAACAGGCTGCCCCTAGGTATTAGCATAGTAATTTGTTTTTGGCTACATTCATGAAGTGGAACAGGTAGCATTTACAATCAACAGATCATAACTCATAAGAGAATGACTAGACTTGTTTTAAATAACAGGAAAGCTCTGGTAATCATTGGTTACAAATATGAGGAGTTTTCAAAGCTAGCTAGCATGAAGACAGAGAGAGCCGCTAATCATCCCAGACATCACAGACTTCGTTACCGGTAACCGAGACAGTGCAATGACGATTTTTTAAAACTAATTTATTAACAAGAGATTGTGATTGGTTTGTTTATTTACCCAGTTAAGTGGAAATAATTGACCAAAACTGGCCGAACTGGTGATTGACAGTGACTGCTCGTTGGTGTAGCAGGGGTAAAAGTTGTTTTAAATTCTCACCAGTAGTATGTACTCAAAAGGTAAGGAATACCTGCTTTAGAATATCAGCTGAATATCTGAATAACTTTCAGGTTCTGGGTTGAATCCCAAATAGCATTAAATGGCAAACTAGTGTGCTATGTAGCGTGTACAATCCCATAGCACACACACACACCATGTAGTGCCCTATATTAGGGATTGGAAAGCAATTTGGAATTCAGCTTTGTGTTAGCTTATCTTTGTAGCTATAAATAAAATAACAAGGATGGTTCTCTGGCAATTTAGAATGACTTATTATTAAGGGGATTAAAGTTGAAATAATGTTTTCCAGGTGTGTTTTCTTGCTGAAAGTGTTTCCGTGACTGGTTTTGAGAATTAATTTTGTCAGGCAGCCATTGTCCTGGGACACCTGAGACGTGAAGTGATACATTTAGTTGAATGTCACAGTGCTACCGTCGTCTTAATGCCTCTCATCCAGTCAAGTTACTTGGTTGCAACTAACTGTTATATAATTTATTTATTTTTTTCACAGTCACTAAAATTATTTTGCTTTTCAGCAATGACACAAAACAGGTGAGTAAATATTTATCTGGTCGTAGTGTTTGTATCTTATGTTAGTTTGCTTCAGTCACAGTAATCTAAAGGCATGTAAGTGAGTATTCGCAAAAACAAATATTTTAGTTGTTCAAGGCTTTTATTGGTCAATGCCACCATATGTGCAGACATACAGAGGAATCGAAATACCAATTCTCTTCTCTCTTTCTCTCAAGTGTTTACAGTGTAAATGCAATATAGAACGTTTTTAGAAAAATATCAGCAGTCAGTACAATATAGAAACAGAATTTAGTATTAAAGTAACAGCAGTGTACTAGTAATAATAAATATAAATAAAGCAAGTAAATATATCTTGTAAACATGTGAATGAATATACATTTGAGTAAATGTAAACAGTAAATTTTAATATATATGTAAACAATTTGTAAGTTGCAAATATACATCCAAATATATGTAAACATTCTGAAATTCTCAGTATAAGGGCATTTGTAAGGTGCAAGACAGATAGTAGCTGCAGTGTGACAGTTATACAAAAATACTGTAAAGTGTAAAGGTGCAAGCAGTGTCAGATTTAAACAATTTGTGTATGTAACGATTTTTTTTAATAGTTGTTTGTAAAAAGTAAAAAGTGTCTCATGTGCAATGAAAGAAGCTGTAGATTTTTAAAGTTCATGAGTAGGTGGGAGAGGGGGGACAGAGTTCAGCATCCTGACAGCCTGATGGAGGCTCCGTTATCATCCCCCTGAAGGCAGGAAGCTGAAGTGGAGGTTTGACTGGTGTGGACCATCTCCAGCAATGCTGATGGTTCTGCCAGAGTTGTGGGTGTGGAAGATTTCCACAAGGGAGGGCGGTCGATGATCTTGCTGGCTGCAATCACTGTGTTGCAGAGTCTGTCGACAGGAGGCAGTGCATCCTCCATACCACACAGTGATGCAGCTAGTGAGGATGCCCTCAATGATGCCTCGGTGGATGGGCCACATGATGGGAGGTGGGACTCGGCTTGTGGAGGAAGTAGAGATGTGACTGAGTTTTCTTGGGCAGTGATGTGGTGTTTGTCATCCAGACGAGAGGTCCTCAGAGAGGTACATTCCTGGGAACTTGGTGCTTATCACCCTATCCACTGCGGCACCATTGATGGTTAGTGGGGGTCCTCTTTTGAAGTTGATGACATTCTCTTTGATCTTTGATTCAAGTATTATGTTTTGTCTGCTGATTGGTGGCTTCAAATAGCCCCTGTGATCAGAATCGACCAACAGCAATTGGAAAAGCTTGTAGCAATCGGTCGATGGTGAGTGGCTGCAAAAATGGGGAATGGAGCACCCTTAGATTACTAAACTGGACAGTGGAAAATGGAAAACTTGTTGCTTGCAGATTGGACAACTGAAGATTGAAAATGAGCATCAGCTGCATCAGCCTTGTGATTTTGCAAAGTAATTAACTTATCAAGTGAGTAAATTAGCACAAATTCTCGAAGGAAAAAAGTGTGTGACCCTCCTCAACTGCAAATAAATGTATTCACTTTTCCTTAAAGCAGGTTAATGTGTTACTTTTAAATTTTAGGGTGCTGCTTTTATACACCTACTGGTAAGACCACCAAAACTGTAAGCAGTGTCAGTGAACTCCTACATAAGCCTAGCAATCTACTAAAAGAAAATCTTAAATACTATAGGTAACAAACCCAGTACAACAATTCACAGTACCTATAAGTGTATAGGTTTAATAATTTTATAATCATTTGTATATAAAATGGACAAAATCACTCAGGTTTCAAAATGTGCTAATTAAAAATATATTTACTAAAACATTATGAATTTATCATTGACATTATTATTATTATTATTATTATTATTATTATTATTATTATTACATGTACATGTTTACAAATAGCTGGTACATTTAACAGAAGTTGTTTCTAACACCAAATTAATATTTAACTTTATTTACAGATTAAAAAATAAACTTAACCAAGATGAAACTATGGTATTCTACATTGTCACATTGTTTGCAAGCATTCCCATAACTAAGGCAGTCAAAACTGTGAGAAACTGGCTATTACAAGACAGCAAGCTATTTAACAGAATAGATAGCTCAGCCCAGACCATACTGTATATGTGCCCTACTCGACCTCTGCCTGACTATCACTTATTTTAAACACAGTGAATTTATTTCTGTATGACAACATGGTTGTACCATGGATTTACCCATGTTCCCTATTGTAGTAACTCTGTACACAGAATAAGTATAAATGGTCACTAGCTCTCCCACAAAACTCATCAATCAGATTTACTCGGGAGCTTGTTACATGGCCTTCCAGGTTTGCATAATAGACAATGAAGGGAACGGAAGCCTCAGCACTGAAATGAACACCCTCTGAAGCACAGCTCAGAGTAATTAAAACCTAGGCTAAGAACGTGCCTACAGGGTAAAGGAAAAGGAATACAGACATGTCAAGGAATCTCTAAAAAAGCTGTATTATTACAAAAATACTCTCTAACTGCTAAAGTAAAAGAGACATTTCAGTTTTTAAGCAAACATAGATAAGTTTTAAGTGACAAAGTCTGTGCCCATGGTAAGGATCAATAAATTTTACGGAAATGTTGAAGACCTTTGAAGTAATTGCTTTTCAAAATAAATACAGTTAAACCTTTAAATTGCGAGCATAATTCATTCCGTAAGTGAGCTTGTAATCTAAAGCACTCCTTTAAAAGCACTAAAAGTGATTTTTCCCATAATAAATAATGGAAACTTTGACCACCTGTTCCTCAACCCAAAAATATTCATGTAAAATATATAAAACATGTTAACCTGCACTTTACCTTTGAAAAGAATTGTAGCTAGTGTGAAACGAGATAGGAGGAGGCGGAGGAGAACCTACTGTGTAGAACAACTTTCTCACACACGCGTGCACACATACTAACAGAATCACTGCTCTCTGACAGTCTCTGTAGGGACACTGGAATTTTTTTCTTTTTGTGCGTCTTGCAAAACACTTGCTGACCAAGTTTTACTGTAATACATTAATGAGTATTTGGTTATCACTGGAACCCATAAACTAGTCTGGTTAATAGCTTACCATTATTAAACAGTATTGACTTACAACATTTTAATAGTATGTGTCGGAACAAGGGAGAAGAGCAACAGAAATACTGTATCTGTAAATTATGTACAATAAACGGTATATTAATCAAAAGGATCTTGGCTAGATCACACTATTTGGTTTAAATATTTAAGATTTTAAAATCATTAAAAGATCAGTGAGCATCCATTCAAACCCAAGCCATAAAATTATTGCCACTATCACTGACTGAGAAGCTTGTAATTTTTACATCATGAGCAGATCCTTCTACAAAATGGCTGATCTATTTTTTTTTTTTATTATTTCAGTTATTCCTATTC
>JAOTQY010179181.1:0-11811 GCA_026413445.1 Dolichallabes microphthalmus | reverse complement strand
CATCATAACAACTTCCTGTCCGTGTCAGTACTGTGGTAAGACTACAACCCCTCAACAGTGATTATGGAATACATGTAGACTTGTGATAAAAATTCTCAAAATTGAAGGTGTAAAACAGATTTCAAGCACAGACAGTAAACCATTTAAATGTTGCAAGCATTTTAAAGAAGGCCGTATGTCCATGAATTATGATCCCGGCTGAGGTGGCTCAGAGCCCACTGCAGTCATTCCTGTGATCATTCAGAGAGTGGAATGTCTGATCCTGGAAAATCAATGGACAGTTTATTATGAATACCTATATTAACCTATTTATGAATATCATTTATTTATGAATCATTTTTGTGAAGCTTTTTTTTAAATTGATTTGCCGTACAATAGGTAAAGGAGCAGATCTGGGGGACTCATGGACATAGAGTATTTTGATGAACTGGTATGTTTAGATGCTCTCTTCCTCACTATCATTGATCACTCAGGTTTGTTGACCATGAAGTGATTGGTTGCTTTACATTCCATGTACTGTATGTGTTTCCTTCTGGCTCTTCCTTTTAGTTATGCTGTCATAGTTAGTCCTGCTGGAGTCCCTGCCTATACTCTGCACTAAATCTACATTCCTTTTATACAAAATTTGACTATGACTATACTGTACCTAACTTCTCTTCTCTTCTCTTCTCTTCTCTTCTCTTCTCTTCTCTTCTCTTCTCCAAGCTACAGTACACATGCCTCTCCTGAGCTGCCAGTAATCCACACCCTCTCTGTCCTCTGGACCTGTCTGACTTGTCCTGGTGCCCCGCTTCTGTTTGGAGATGTCGTTGCACGGATGCCCGTGTGGGGCACTTTACCATAAAGACCATCCTGGCCTCGGCTAATGCAGACAGTTGTTCTCTGAGGACTTTGGAATTTCCTACATTCTACAGTACCTGAGCCTCCAATAACGAACTGGACTCTATAATAACTTCCAGCATGAACTTTCAGCTGCCTAACACACAGTATGACTGCAAAACAATCCCTGCTATCTGTCTGATACTTCAAAAATGACCAAAATGAAAAAATATATATAAAAGGGAAGTTTGAATCAAAGTGAAGCCCGTTGGTTCTAAAGCCAGTTAGAAGAATATATAACAATATTGAAATTAAACTGTGGTCAGTTGAATCTGCAGAACAGCTCGATTATTGCACAATGTTGATTACAGTAAACCTAATTTTGCATTTATTCAGCCTGCTTGAGTGGAATCTTTAGTATGGGTCAGTATAGGCAGAAAAAAAGCAAGCAAAAAAAGAACACAGGAAAATGTGTCCTCCATAATATAGAAATGATGATAATAATAGCATCAAAAGAAAGACTGTGAGTTGATTTACAGCCAGTGATAAGACCATTTCTAGCAAATAAAACAAATACTCAATTCATCAGTAACCAAAGGTTATAAGAATTTTTAGGAAATCAGTTTCACATACACTACCTTTCATGAGCATTAGATAAATATTTAATGGAGCAATGCTGTGGGGTTTATTTAAAGTTTCTGTCAAAACTTCAAAGATGGAGAAAGATTTGTTCAGTATACTGCTTTGTTTTCACATCAAAGAATGAAGTATGAAGAGGACTTAATTATCATCAAACTCTAAGACTGTTGTATCTGTAATTATTTTAGTCTCTCCATAATAGCTATTATTTTGTCTTCACTAACATCCATGACATGGAGAAATCTTCTACTAATTATATACTTGCCATCTTTCCTTTTATGGAGTTCTTAAATCATTTAAGGTGTTAACAAAGAAACCAGTCTTGCCATATTAATAATACTGACATAAAATACCTTACATATTTTACAGCTCCACTGAAAATGTTTCAAGTAATTTTCTCCTGAGCCAAACCTCTTCAGATGGTGTAACCTTGGGCTATCTGAGTGCAACAATCTGGCTTTTGAACAGAAAAGACCATGTCTTTCCATTGCAGGTGACCACTAATAAAAGGTGATTTCTGACCTTTTAGTAACATTATTATGGCACAATTACTATGCAAACATTGTTTGAGCCTTGACACATACAATATATATTTTGTGAGGGACATTCTTGTGAATGAAGGTGTAAAATCAAGCTTCTTAAATGCAATAAAACATTCGAATGGTACAAACATTTAAAAAAAAAAAAAAAAAAAAAGGGGGGGCCATAAATCTCAGAATAATAATTCCACTCCAAGGTAACTCGGAGTCCACTGCATTCATCCCATGAAGATTCAGCAAGTGGAATACCTGATCGTTAAAAATTGACTTACCTTTTCGCCAACTTGCAGAAGAGACTCATCTGTCTGTGGGAATTGTAGGCAGAAGCATTCACAAACACCAGTTGCACATTACAGCAAATTGGGTGGAAGTTATTGCCACATCACCTGTACCATCCTGACCTCTCTTCAGGCCATTCACACAATTTTTTTTTAACGTTACAGCAGTTCCTGAGAGGCCAGCATTGCAGTAGGCAGTCTGATTATGGTTCCTGCATACTGAGAAATCTTCCTACCTTATGGCTACCCAAGCACTAGTGAAATGCTGGGATAAGTGAATCTCTGTAGCTGAGGATTATATTGGGAAATAAAGGTCATTTTTACTTACATAACTGTTTTGTTATTCTGCATTATAAATCAAAAGTCTTGGTTTGACTTGAACCCCCCTCATTTAAGTAATAAAACGGTAAACATTCTTGTGACTAGCACTAAAAGGACTGCTATTTTCTCCTACTGTAGATGTGTTCAGTCACAGTGATATCATATCAAAGCATAGGAAATGTTATGCATGACTTATCAATCTTTAGAATGATAATATAAAAAGCAACTCCTTTAAAAGTTTGAGATTTTAGTTATCCTATACTAATTATCCTATATTTATTTTAAAAATAAACTACAGAAAGTAATAAAATGCAAGACAAAAAAATTTAACACACAGACATAAAGCTATTAGACCTACATTGAATTGACTCTTAATTCAGATCCAGTATTAGTCTCCTGTCTAAAATGTTTTAATGCTGAGTGGTTTAAATCGCTGTGTTCACTGTGTCTGGGGCAGAGATAAACATTAGCTTCATGACTCACAAAGTGGAACTGCAGTCCTCTGTCAATTTGGAGGTAACAAGTTCTTCCACATTCCCCCATGAGCCCATTTTATCTTCTTTTTCCTTCACTGGGCTACTAGTCATATACTGCATGGGGTAGTAAGGAAGGGGTCGGAATTAATCTATTTGTGGGAAAATATTGTCAATAAACCTTCTCGACTTGTCATGGATTAACCCCTTATCTGCTCGTTATATAGAGGTCTTCTCATGGGAGCAGAAGGTCAGACCTAAGACAGAGATAATTTGAGGTGCTGACAGAATCCATGTGAGTTATATTCTTATCTAATTGGCACCGGGCAGCCTACACCATCCCTCAAGGTTCAACTTGGTGGCACTGCAGCTAGTTCAGAGAACTGCACAGAACCTAGAACAATCCTAGAAGGGCATACATACAGTAGCATGCGTGAATGGTGTATATTTTTCTGTATCTTAGTGGTTTTTTTACATTTTCCCCAGAATTAAATATTGGACATATTACAGACCAGACTTATCTTATACTGAATTGCATTCAATCACTGTATTAAAACATCTGTACATCTGCTCACTCATAGAATTATCCAATCAAGTACTGAAATCTGAGCCTATAGTGGGAACAGACAAACAAACTGCACAGTTGAAAACTGGTGATAGTTTCCAAATCTCCATCATTCCAGTTTCAGTGAGCATGTGTCCACTGGAGTTCTAGGTTCCTGATCTTGGCTGGTAAGAGTGAACCCTGATGTGGTTACCTACAGTTGTAGTCTATCTGCCTCGAGGTTTGATGTGTGGTGCATTCTGAAATGCTTTTCTGCTCAGCATGGTTGCTAAAGAGTAGTTATTTGACTTGCCATAGTTCTCCTGTCAACTCAAACCAGTCTGACCAATCTTATCTGACCTCAGCTTCTCATTTTTTTCTCTCTTAGCAAACCATTCTATATAAATACCCCCACCACCACAAATGTTTGACTGATAGTACTTAGTAATCTAATAACGAGGCTACTACAGGTTACAGTAAGGGTCTATTCAATGACAGAAACTTTTTTTAAGTCATTGGATAATATTGTCTTCCAGATGCCTAAATATAAATGTACAGTAACTGTAAATGTAACTTTTGTATTTAAAAAACATGGAAGATCAGCAAGTTCTGAAATACTTAAACCAGGGGTGCTGCTAGAGATTCTAACATGCTGTGCTCCCATACTTGACAAAGCCAACCCTTTTCACCTGCCATAATGTTTTAAGGTGTTTTCAAATGGTGTTCTAGGGGGACATGTATGGTTGGTAACCGATGGAAGGACAGCACAAAAATAAGAATCTTCCTTTTTCTTGGTGTACCCTCTTAATTGGACCATTAGCCTAAGATACCCAGATGTTAAATCTATTGACACTTCCATCTTTTTGTTGAATGAGCTCCAGAGTTGAGATATTAATTAAGTCACTCTGTCTGCGAGTGCCAAATCAGAGATGCCAAAATGCTGAAAAAAGTGCGGAAAGATGAAACACAAAAAAGTGTTGTAAAACCTCAAAAGGCCATTGTGTTGAAAAATTGGAAAACCTCCAGGAATATCCCTTGGCTTGGGCACATAGATTGTGTTTGATATCAATAAAGCATGGAATTCTACCAACATATAGTATCAACAATGGTAGCAAACATTTAATCTTCTTTAATTAACACATTTAACACAGGTCTCAGAGGTCCCCAAAGAGCGTCTGATAACTCTCCAGCTGACATACCCCTCAGATAATGTGTCTTGTTAATAACCAACTTGTGCCATCTTGTTAATACAGTAAGTCCCTCTGTTTCACTTCCCTTCAAAACACACCATTTCATTGAAGTGAGTTGCTGGTGAGGCATGTTCTGTTAAAGAATAGCATAACTGAGCAACAAGCAGGGGGACAGTACTGTATTTTCATATATGAGGTCACATTACTGGGAAAAAATCTAATTTGCTTTCTTAAGCCCTGGCCAATACAAAAGTGGAAGAAGGAAAAAAATCACAAAAGTCAAACTCATAAGATTTTCTCACATTTATGATTGTTCACTAACACTGAAGAGCCATGGTAATGTTTAAAAAAAATGTAAAAATAAAATACTATATAGGAATTTTATAATTTTTTTATTTTGTTTCATGAGAAAGTTTATCGTGGTGACATTACACCTCCACACCCATATATGGCGTTACGGGCACCCATGAAATATGCGAGAGATTTAACCTTCCCCTGGTTGGTGGGCTCAGTAATAAACTGGCTGCCATTGTGGATTTTTACATTACATAAAGAGTTATTTATTTATTTTTTTAATAATTTTTTTTTTACTTTAATTTTTTTATTCGTTTTAATGTAACAGAACAAACAGATCACCAGAGGCATCACATACAACTATTAAGTTTTTCTTATACAGTCGTTATTATAGTGCAGGTTACTCTACCATTATCCCCTCACCCCGCCCCGCAAAGGGTACTGTCTTATAAGCATAAACACCAACATGGGTTCCTTCAAGTCCTTATGATTCAGTCCTTTGAAATCTGTAATGTACGGTCCAACCAAAATATTTCCCATATGTAATATACATGTGTATATATTGAAAAAAGAATACACATACATACACATGCATATGTACACACACATACATACAGTACATATAAGTAAATATAAGTAAGGGGAGGGGGGGTTCGCACTCATTGCAAAACATTTCCTAACAAATTATATGTCATCTGTTTTCTTATACTGTATATAGACCATTTTGACCAATTTTTATAATATTTATCCTTGTTTAATCTTAAGGAAAAAGTTTCTCCATTTCAAACATATTATCTACAATTGCTATCCACTCATCCTTTGTTGGTGGAATCTCTTCCAACCAGGATTTTTTTTTACTGCTTTAAGTACACGGGTAAAGATTTTTTCTAGGAAGAGTTAAGCTAAAAAATAAGCTAATCAGCTTTAATGTTGAAACCTGCCATAAAAATGTAATTTCACAAAATTTTGTTTGATGTGACAACATTATATGATATTGGTTTCCACTGGATTGGTGGCTGAATATTAGGATTTACAATTTCATGCCCTTTTATGTCTGTGGTTTCTAACTTTTTTTTTTTTTATTTAACTTTTTACTTTTTTAAAATAAATTAAGATCTTTTAATAATCTTGTACTTCAGATGAAACTTGGTCGATTTAGATTACACATGAAAAGACATAAATGTGAAAAAGTGTATTATTCTAAAATTGAAATTGTTTTAATTGTTTTAAAATATTGCAACATGAATTTGACATAGTTATGGATTTTTTGCTTTTTAAGCTTTTACTAAAAAACGGAATGCTTTAATTTAAGCAGCAATACATCTAGAAGCTTACACCGATTTTAGTATAAATACTCATAAAGAAATCTGAAAAATTTGCATTTTAAATGATGATTATTGTTTGAAGCTAGACAGTATCATACTTTGGGGCAGATATAAAATCATCTCTCCAAAACGGCAACTTGAAATTTTTAGGGAAGCAAGATTGGTCACTTCCATGTTGCATAAAACTTCAGAAGTAGCTTTTTTGGCAAACAAATTTTCTGTATTGTATGTATTACAAAAAAAAAAGGTTAATCACAACCAATACTGTGTAATGTGCTAGTTTTAATATTATAAACCATTTCTTTAGTAATGACTTGTAATGACTGTAATGACTGAAATGAGAAAAAGTGTTATGATTGACAAACTTCTTGTGGTGCAGTTGGTTAGTGCATTGATCGATCCACCCAACCATCCTTTGATTATACGCTTATTCTGTGTAGGGTTATGGTGGGTTTGGAGCCTATCCCAGGGCACGAGGTGGGATACACCTTGGATAGGGTGCCAACCCATTACAGGGCAAAAGCACACACACTCAACCAACACCCAATCACACATTACTGGGAATTTGGAAACCTCGATCAGCTACCAAGGCATGTCTCTTTGGACTGTGTTAGAAAACCGGAGTACTCAGTGATGATATACAAACTCTACACACACACACACACACACACACACACACACACTCAAAGACTGGAGACTGGATTCAAGCCCCCAACCCTTACTACAGAAATGAGTACTTTATATAAACCTTGCAGCCAGAGTTATCGTAGGAGCTTCTGTCACAGAAAATTTATCACCACCTTCTAACCAATCAAAAGAATTAAGCAGTGCTGTCGAATAAAAATATTTTCAATTATTCTACGGTGACTTAAAAGTGAGCATATGTGGAAAAATGGTTCTCAAACAAAAGCTGTAACCATCATACAAACGGACTCCAAAGTAAACGCAGCATTGGGTACAGTAAAGAGGTGCCAAACCTGACCAGCGCTCAACACACACGCCCTTTCACTTCAGCACACTCGGCTAGGGTTTCTCCTGACCCTAAAATGTCAACCGCCAGGTCAGCGTATCCCTAGCTCAGCCATTACAACCTGGCAGCGGTAGAGGAAGTTTTAAACACACACACACACACACACACACTTTCACTTGCTCCATTACTACAAAGTTCCCTGAATCCTTCATAGACTTGCTTATCTTGATGTTTTTTTTACATACACAAGATGTGAGAAGTGCTCAACACGCACACGCTATTCATCCATTTGCAAACACACACACACAGAATAAGTCCTCAAGGCACTAATCCGAACAAGCCACCTTTCATGCCTCTTGATCTTTATCTCAAATGTTAAGGCAAGTGTACCGGTTCTCTTGTGCCGTGACTCCTGGCAAACAGCGGCTCCTCGATTAAATTTCAGTTCCATCAATTGATGAGACAGAGAAGGTTAACTCCCTCGTCTCGTGTTCTGAACTTCTTCAAGCGAGGCTTTCCTCATCTCGTGTGTCGGTTTCAAAAAGCGACAGGGACTTTTGAGAAACACCTCGATAAGTAAATACAAAAACGGGTTCAGGGTTATTTGCTGATTTCTCAGGTCAGGTGATGTTAAATCTTCTTAGTAAAGAGTCAGTACAGCATCACTTTTGCTTTCCATGGAAATCTGACACTTGCTTATTTAAAAAAACTAACAACTTATTATCTCTTGCTCACAGCCTTTCTCTGGACTGAGTGTCAAGGCAAATGTTCCCACAAGGACAGTTCCCATGTGTTATTAATGTTATTTAAAATAATAACTGTTTAAGTCAAAGCAGGACACTTGATTGTACAGAATAACAGAATGCAGTTATGAGAGTAAAATCTCCCTTTATTTCTCTATATAATCTCCTGCTACGCTAATGCACTTGTCCCAGTGTTTCACTAGTGCTTGGACACCATCAAGGTAGAAAGTTTTCTCATTACACAAGAGTCATGACCGGAGTCACTGCCTGCTTCAAGTCTGAAACGCTGGCCTCCCAGGAACTCCTTTAATGGCTTGTAGCGAGGTCAGGACTGTATCCTGGGCATGGCAATAACTCCCAGACCTGTAACGTGCAAGTGGTGCTGGTGAATGATTGGGTGTACAGTTCCCACAGACAGATGTGTCTCTTCCAAGTTATTTTTAAGGATCAGACATTTCACTCGCTGAATGTCCACAGGAACGAAAAGGAAGGAAGAGCGCTCCACAGAGCCACCTCAGCCAGGCCTTCTTTAAAACGTTTGCAGAACCTCATCACCGTACTGTGCTTGAAGCTTGAAGTGAGATTCCCGCCTTCATTCTTTTGCTCATGTGATGACAAGTCCATGTTTGGAACACCCTTTATAGAAAAAAAAAGTAATAAAGATTTGACCCAACTCGTTTGTAAATGAATTATTTAATTACACAATCAATTTGTGGGTTTGGAAAGAAGGAAAGAATTAGTCGTGGTGAAAACAATCCCATAATGATGATGATGACACTTTCCTATAGACGAGTCCAGAATCGATCATGGGTTATACAATATGGGACAACTTTGAAAAACGCCTCAAGATTAAAAAAAACTTTTTTTGGTATCATTATTCCATCTCCAATATGACTCATAAATGCTCCGATTCATTGTGATTCACACATACACAGACTTCTTTGTTTCTGTTGTTCTTTTATTCATGCTTTCTCACTTTCAGCTACAATAAGGGCGTAACCAAGGGCGCATATCGTTTCATACAATAACAGCACAGTGTGTTTAGTGTATAATCGACACGAGCAGACATTCCTGCTCGATGACTTCAGATATTTTCTTTCCTAAACAAATCACATTGATTAACCTTTAAAGGAACAGGTTATGTAATCGATCGCAGCAAAGACTTGTTTAATATTAAGTCTGCGGTTTCTGCTTCTAAAAACAAGTAATGGGTTTATAAACCTGACTACGAGGCTGTTTAAAAAAACTTCATGTCGGCCCTCCCTGGATTGGCAGGTCTAACAGGACCAGACTCCGGGTGGTGTCGTTCTCAGTTTTTTCCAGTTTTTTTGTGGGTGTAAACTGACAGTTCTCTAAATGTTTTTGAGTGTATGAAAGCTCTCTTTGGACCCAAGGGGCATCAATTGTGACGCACACCCCTCAAACCGTCAAGCTGCTTAATACCTAAACTCAAGTTAAACTCTGTCGATGATGCCAGAACTTTTTGTCCAGGACTGACACAAGTTAAGGGGAACTTTAGCTGAGAATCCAGGTATTATTGATTTGATAAAAAATTATCTATATTTTTTATTATTAGACTTGATTACGCATGGACCATATTTGTTTGTGAAACAAAAAGGTTGATTTGATACATGCATCATAACTTAATTTGCTAAATGTTTGTATATACATGGATATGATGAACTGGTTGGTTTAAGCTTCTATTCATTATTACCCATGTTAGCCTTGTAGCTCTATTTTGGATGTTTGTAAATTAATCATGGATGGAAACATGGATGACATGAAAACATGGAGCCAGCAGGAATTTTTTTGCTAGTCAAAACAGTGTGGTGATGTTAATTTGGCAATGTTACAGATGGTGGAGCACCGTTGGTATTGGGTTGTTTTTGAAAATTTGAATTACTTGATGAAATGATGTCAGACCATCTGTCAACTAAAATACTTCCTTGAAGCACTCAATAAAGTAATTTGAGTTAGGAGCTATGATGCACCTCACAGTAATATTTCTTAAAAGAAGATAAAAAAATCTGAACCTTCTTGGAAAGTTAAAGGTCCCATATTTGTTCATAACTCAAACTCCTTTTATTTTACTGTACTCCTCTTCCAAATGCAACATTTCAGTGTCTATGTAAATGAGCCACTGCTGAGACACACCCCTCCAGGCAAAAGCAGATGTGGACCCGGTTTCTCGAAAGCTTGTTATCGCTAAGTAGTTCTTAAGTTGTACCTTGACCTCTCTCTTAACGTTATTTCGCATTTCCCGAAACGCTCGTACGCTAAGTATCTCTTAGGTAAGTCACAAGTTCGTAACTCACTCTTAGCGTAGTTTCAGCTCAAGATGTTAGTCGCCGCCACTGAGCAGCAGTCTTTATAAAGCAGCGGTGTATGCAAGCACATTATGGCACGTTGCCAAGTCGTATTAATGATGGAATATACTGTAGGCCTGTTTATTTTATTTTATTTTATTTTATATCAGAACTAATAGAGTGACCTTTAATTACAAAATTTCATAATGTGACTAATGCATTAAATTCACTTTTAATATTGAACTGGTGGCAAACAATACAGAGTGTCGGTGTGCTAAACTGAAGACGGCGCCGTCCGCGGAGCCATGTGGTTCATGTAAATTTTTTCTTTAGGCAAAACTTAAGCTCTTTTCATATTTTGCCTGAGGTGGCTATTTTAAAAAAAAGGTTTTGCCTTCCAAGGCAACAGATTATGGAGCTTCTTGTCCTGCTCAGACCTGCACTTGCCAGGCCGCAAGTGTCGTACTTGCGCTCTACATCCCAATGTCCAGCTGCTCGCTGCTTTTTGTTTAATATATGTTTCATTGATCATTAGCCATCATTCATGACAGGACTTTATTTTATGATGAAATTTGATTTAGTTAAACGAGAAAATAAACTTCGGAGTTTCAAACCCTGCATCCATTAATTTTTCTGAGTGTTTGTAATGCTTTATACCCCTATCTCACCTACGCGGTTTTGCGCGGTGGTCGTAAGTAGGGTTCATCATGATTCACCGCAAGTTTTTGCGCTGTGATTACATGTTTTTAATATAAAAAAATTTTTGACAGTCCTCGCGGAAGCTTCCGATCCTTGCAGAACTTCGCGGAACGTTAGCAGAACGTCGGCAGGCAATCGCGGGAGCTCACGGTGCCTAACTCACCGTGAGTCAAGCCGCATAGGTATTAGGCACAGTGAGCCGCCTCGAGTGACCGCCCGACGTTCCGCGAAAATCTGCAAGGTCCGCGAGCTTCCGCATGTTAAACGTTTAATTTTTTTTGCGTGGAAAAATAGAAACTTAATCACGTCACCAAAACTCGCGCTGAATCATGATTAACCGCACTTACGGCCACCGCGCAAAACCGCGTAGGTGAGATAGGGGTATTAAACCTCCACTCTGTCATCTCATCGTATTCATTTCATAAGAGCGCTATACAACCCCAACCACTGACATGTTTCACACTGTTTGTCAATCAACTATGATCGTATACCCGGTTCATTTCACCGTCACTACAGGTTACATAAAATATTAGTGACAGTTTGGTGATTTAATTTATATATTTGTCTATTATGGCATGCTATTGATAAGTTAACCGGGCACTGGTGGCTCAGTGGTAAGGTGTTTCGCCTGCCATGCGGAAGGCCCGGGTTCGATTCCAGCCAGTGCCCAC
>JAOTQY010179131.1:0-11822 GCA_026413445.1 Dolichallabes microphthalmus | reverse complement strand
TTTATTTTTTTTACTAAATTTGCTATTTGCTGATCACTAAAGAGAGGCATAATTTCTGACTTTTTAAAGGTAATTTTTAGCTGATTTTAACTTACATTTATTAAAACATGATACAAGTACAACATTATATAATGGCTGACCCTTCACTCTGAGCTTCCAAGCTGGGATATATAAAGAAAAGAATTTCACTGTGTGTGTGACAAATCAAGGCTTAGAGTGACAATGGAGAGTGACTTTCCAGATCTCCGTTTTGTACTTTTAAGAAGAAGAAAAAAGTCTTCTGCGTTGATAAAAAAAAAAAATGTAATAAATAAAATCCTCATTTAACCTAATTTCATATAGCAGAGAAGACCACCTGAGAAGAATCTTTTTCACATCTTCTTCACATCTTTTTCAATGTAAAAGAGATATGAGACACGCAGGAACAATCTCACACGAGACAAACAATGGCGACTAGATCCACTAGATGGAGCCGAGAGATCTTTCATCCTCCACGCAGCATCCGTCGAGCAGTGCAGCATGGGAAATTAAAAACTCGAACAACTTCTAGCCCTCAAAACTTAAAAACATGCTTGTAACAGCTTTAAACCAACAAGCCGTAAGTCATCAATCAACGAGCGTGTCGTGTCGATGAGCTCCTCTGGATTAGCTGCTCAGTGTGTGATCCGGATGGGAGGCGGTGATTTACAGCAAGCTGATCTCTACCCGGGTCACGGCTCGAGTCGTACACACTCCACTTCGTATTATCGCTGTCGATACAGAAAAATTTTCATATGATTTAATGTTATAACAAGTTAACGAACACTTTCTAAACGATTCGGAAATCATCAGCTCTGTGCTTTAATTCGATTCTGTCTCACTTTTCAGAAAGCGTGATATCAAGCTTTGGCTGCGAGCCTCAAGCTCAAGTTTTCTCAACATCTTTACACTAGATGAGACGTCACAGCTGCGTCTTTGAAAAATGAAATGAAGAAAGTGAGGTCCTGAAAGTCTGATAGCGCTGTTGAATTCAATCGATGGCACACAGATTGCTGTTGAATTCAATCGATGGCATGGTGTGTAAATACCCAGCATGCACCACAGACGGATCACGATGAGGAAACCTGGTGTAGACTGGAGCGTCAGCCATGACAGTCGTTAAGAAGAGCTCTGGACTGTACGCCCTGCTCTCTGACAGTATGTGCCTGGTGCACATGTAGTGCTGAAAGTGCCAGAGTTTTGGCTCCGTTGTAGTTTGGCTCTGTGTTTGGCTTGACACCATTGAATTAACCTAGCCGGCTTGTCTCGCCATGATCTGTGGTCAGAGCTGGCACGTAAACACAAACAACGTCTGCGTGAGTCAGTTTCAAATCCCAGAGAGGCCATGTTGGATCGGATTCTTGGAACGGACTCTGGGTTGAACTTGTTTGGTCGTAATAGAGCTAAAAAGTTCAGAATAAATATCATCATCTGATCAGCAGGGGGAGAAAGGAGCTCAAAGGCCTTGTCTTGGCCTTGCTTCCTGACAAGTGTATGCACAACAATGAGGGAATCTAACAGAAAACTGATTTCGGTCAGATGTGACGCTGTGACGACACCCGGCGTCCGAGTAGCGGTTTACCATCTGTCAGCACTTTTAGACTTGAACCAATCAAGTAGCAGCTCTGCCCAGCAACGTGCCTTCGTCTACCAATCGGGTCACGGCGGTCCGTCCACCTGCTCCTCAACCCACAGATGGAAAACTATGCCTGCACCCATGCCTTCCCATTGCTCCCCTTCCCCCCCTTAGCCGCTCACTGAAAACGACAGAGTCCAGGCTCGGATTCTTAAACTAGGTACTGAAACGGTGATGGGACACGATCTGGCAAAGGAGAGAAAAAAAAACAAGTCAGGAGGACGTGAACGAAAAAGGCCTGAAAGTGTAAGGTGCAAAAGTAAGAAAAAATGAAAGGAACTAAAACTAACTACAAAAATTTATGATTTTTACAAAATTAGTGTGAATGTTTGTTATGACAGAGTTTTTTTTCGGGAGGGGGTAACAAAATGTTCCAATATGCAATAATTTTATATATTTTTTCAATATCTGTACAAATTGTCTGAAATATACATAGAACAAAAATAATAAGGATTGTTTTAATTTATGGCCTTAGCACCACCGTATCACATGACTGTGTGGAAATAAGAAAGCTTCTGGTCTGGAAATCTTGTTTGTGTTTAAATTATAATGTAAATTATTATTATTATTATTATGTAAGAAAATAGTGCAGTAAAAGCACTTACAAATATCTAATTAATAAATGTTTATAAAGCCTGTTACAATACCCGAATGCACATCAAAGTGAAGTCACAAAACTTTTTGTAATTGCGAACTAAAGTAGATTCCTATAAAAACCATTGTTAAAAGGTTCCAGTTAAACCATTGTATCCACTTTGTTTCCATCATAAAGGTAATGTGACAAAGTGAGCTTCAAGGAATAAAATTAATAAATACATTCAAATAAAGAAATACATTTAATCTCCACCTGTTTGGAGATCTGATCTTGACAAATGTGGACAAATATAATTAATTGCCTCATGTCATTTTAAAATAAAATGCTGATTGAGCCTCCCTTTAAAATCTTTCGTTATTAATGGGTGTATTTCCATTCTTAAGTGTCCAATAAATGATAAATTCGCCATCACAGAACACAACCTGAAGCACTGTTTCACTCAAATGAACTTGACTTTCATAACTTGAAAAATTTCAAATTTGCAAATCAATGTATGTATTTATATTTAAACCTAATTTAATTTAAATCCATTATTTTAACAGTTAAATAAATGTTTTCAATGTTAAAATAATTTTTTGATAAATGTAAATGATAAATTTATTATTTTTTTGTGATTAACATTTTATGCATTTATTTAAATTGTTTTAAAATCTTCATATATCAAAAAATCGGCCAAACCTATTATTTACAGTTAGTGCTGGCCGATATATCAATATGATATAATATCGATATTGTCAATGGTGTTACAAATCGCCTGTCTCTGTAATACTTGTGAAATGTTAGAATGTTAAAACAGAAATATGATTTCCCCTCTTTTTCAATCTTAAATATTCAAATATGATATTTAAAGGCATTTAAAATGGAATACATTAAAAATACATTAAAAATATAAATAAATAGCATTAAAGAATATTTGCATGCCTGTAAAGAAAGCAACATATTTCATGACTATCTGATCATTTTGATTCATACACATTCACATTCCATACAAACTTCAATAATTCTTTTGATTGTGTAAAGCTGCTTTGCGACAATGACAATTGTTAAAAGCGCTATAAAAAATAAAATTGAATTTAATTTGATTGAATGACAGACCAGGTTTCAGAATCAACAACAACAAAAAAAAACACCTAAAAGGATAGATTGTGACCAAGTTACCAGAAAAACTTCATTCTCCAGCACACTCAGTAAAACCTAACTGTAAAATCTTTCCTATAAAACTACACAGATCTGAATCTAACACTACAATTTTTTTTTCAAGCAAACGTTTACACACTAAATATTGTTTATTTTATCACTCTTTATAGTTTCTTTATCACTTCTTTATAGTTTTATAAGTTTCTTTTATGTAGAAATGTTTTGAAAGACATCTTTGCTCTTTGCTAATGCCATTTCTTTCTTTCTTTCTTTTTTTGTATGTTGCCATGTTGTTTGCACAGTAGTGTAAGTAAAACATCTGTTAGGTTTTACTGAGCATGCTGGAGGATATGAGTTCTTCTTTGTCACACTCGCTCCTTTCTAATTTAACGCAAACCCCATGAGCATACTTTAGGTTTATATTTATTTATTTTACAGATTCCATCTGTCATATAATATGTTGCTTTCTTTATAGGCTTGCAAATATTGTCCTGTAATGTTATTGGTTTATTTATAATTTATTATGGTATGTTTGGAATGGTTTTGTACATAATAATGCAGACATGATACACATACTGTATATAACAACATTTGTACTAAATATTATATGGTAAAAGGCTTTTGCACGGTATTGTATATAGAATTTTACATTTTTAAAGTACAGCAAGCAAACCTAGTTTCTGTAAAACAAAATACATATAGAAAGAATGTAATATGATTTATATTAATATGTGCTTTGTTTTAGATTCAATACAAGGGAGCACTCAGAAAGACCTAGGATTTCTACAACTATGGCAAAATTCTACATTAAACCCCACACACACACACCCCAAACGCCTTTGGCAGTGCTTCACTGACCCCAGCTTGAGAAGCACTGCTTCAGAACATTCTTCAGCCAGATGTTTCCGCTCTGAACGCAGTATGTCCTCGCACAGAGCGCGAAAAATCACTGTGCAAAATGGGTTAGGCATTGCGTAATCTAGAACCCAAACAAGATGAGTTACGGACGTGTCTGAGAGTGATGGATTACACACGGCGGTTTGAGACGGATAAAGTTTAAACAAAAGTAAGAGTACGGGGTTAAGGAAGAAAAATTAAGAGAATAAACAGAGGAATGTGGGATGGCTGGATTGACCACTGCGGGAGAAAATTTGAGATTAATTTAAGTCTTTATTTGTCACGTACATTACATTACTGCTAAGTGAAATCCTTCTGTTCACAGCTCAGCTTAGGAAGCTCAGAGCGCGGGGTCGGCCATGATACGACGCTCCTGGAGCAGATAGGGTTAAGGGCCTTGCTCAAGGGTCAGCTTGGAGAAGCTCTGGCTCGAACTGCCGAGCCTTAAGCGGCTCGTGTACAGGCTCGTGGGGGGCCTGTAGCCTATCCCAGGAGACTCAGGGTACGCCCTGGACGGTGTGCCAGTCCAACGTGGAGTATACACACATACACACACTCATTCACATACTAAAGGCAGTTTGGGAACGGCAGTTAGAACCGCATGTCTTTGGACTGTGGGAGGAAACCGCAGTACCCAGAGGAAACCCACCAAGCACGGGGGAGAACATGCAAACTCCATGCGCACAGACCCGAGGCGGGAATCGAACCCAGACCCTGTAAATACATGGTGGCTTAGTGTTTAGCACTGTCGCCTTGCACCAGGCGACAGTGATAACCACTAAGCCACCGTGTATTTATTTAATATTTACTCTCAAACCATTTGCAAAGCATTTTGAGATTCTTTTCTGCTCACCACAGATGTCAAGAGTGCTTATATGTATCGGGGTGTGAATCACATAACCTCAGCAAGTTTCTAAAATACCCGAAGCGACCATGTGCTGAGGAAGTGATGAATCTGTGGCCGTTTTTAACTCAGAGATACTGAACAACCCGATACGGTCCGAGATAAATGCATGATGATTTATGTGTGCAGTTTGCACAACATTAAACCTGATGCTGCAAGCTTGTTAGCTACATTAGCCTCAGTCTTTAGCTCCTGTATGGCAACTCAACAAAAGCCTTAAAGCTGTAGCTGAGTGTGTGCTATAGGTTTAATTTAGCCCTGGGTTATCTACCGGAGCGAATGCAGGAGAAGAATGCTCTGCTCTGTGTCTCTGTTCACGGAAGCCTGATGACAGCTGGATCCGAGTTTCCCTGCACGCATATGCACACACACATAAATACACGTGCACGCTGAAGAGAGATACTGAGCATGAGGTTAAATATATAACATGGGTACAATTAGTTAATAGGAGCTGCTTCTCCTTCTGGGCCAGTTGATTATCATTTAATATGACCTCTGTGTGTGTGTGTGTGTGTGTGTGTGTGTGCGTCGTATTAGCGAGCCCGGGGGAAAGGAGAGATATAGACTGCCAGCCACAGCCACGAGCCTTGTCATTACTCCATCGTCTGCAGCATTAGCCACGGCACCATGGACCCCCAGAGACAACACACTGCTCAGATAAGAGTGTGAACAGCATGACACACACACACACACACACACACACGATAATGATGAATGTAATACTACCAGCAGGAAGGAAATCAAATCAAACACACCTCCCGCTGTTGTTAAGTTCTTGTGTTACTCTTTCATTTGTTCAGTTTAGTCATCACCTATTTTTACACCATAAATCTACTTATCTTATGACACCTAGCGATCCGGGAAGGCTTCCTCTCACACAAGGGCATGCTTTCATACTTTCAAACAGCTCAGGAGGATAACAGGAGAGTGCCGATACAATAGGACCTGACGATAGTCAACAGGCGAGGTTACTTTAGGATTAGCTAGATGACTTCTCACTGCTGCCTAAAGGTAATAGAGATAATGACAACAGGGACTGCTCAGACAGACATGTAACGACAAAGCAGTGGGTGGAAATGATTGCAAGAAAAATATTCTCCGGTCTAAAAGTGGGTGTACTGGATTACAGGTACTACACAGAGCTATATCGGGAGTCTGTTCAGTGTGTCATCTGGAGTTATGTAAGACTCTTTCAGATGATGGCGAAGCAGATCTGACCCACTTCTGTAAGTATGTGTGTGTGTGTGTGTGTGTGTGTTCAAATTTGCTTGTGTGTGTGTGTTGGTATTGGTTGATGTTATGCAAGGTGGGCTGTAGGAGGACATGAGTCACCCTGTTTCAAAACTATTGTGTGAGTCACCAGTGTCACCCTGTGTCCCAGTATTCACACCTGGAGCTCTGGAAGAAGGCTTCGCAGAATTCAAACCCACCCCTGCCTGTCCCCAAAAAACAGCTCAAACCGGATCTAGACCATGTTAAACTGTACAGATACCACTCCAGAACGCATCCATCCTGAACAACCCCAGATGCATATTAGGGGCTGATTCGCAATTCAAAGACAAAAAAACAGCCAAAATGTCACTAAAAAAAATTATGAAAGCGTGTCAAAGACAAACGAAAGTGTGCAGCAATAACCTGCACTGCACCAAGAACAATGCAAGCTATACCAAAAGAAACTGCAACAGCATCAAAAACAAGCAAGAACAACCAAAACAAATAAAACTACACCATGGACAACCTAAACTGCACCAAGATTAACAATAACCCAAACTGCACTGGGATCAGCCCAACAAACACCAAGACCAACCCAAACTGCACCAACAATTAGCCAAACAACCACTGCACTAAAACTGACCCAGTTTGCACCTAAACAACCCAAAATGCACCAAACAACATAATTTGCACAGAATACGCAAACTGCACTACGGCAACAAAACCTACATAAGTACTCTAAACTGCACTAAACTACAAAAGATAATCAAACACAACCGCATCAACCACAGCCCAACCAGTATCAACACCAACTTAGACTGCACGATCAACAACCCCAGTTCAGATAACACCAAAAATCAACCGCACTACACGGAACAGTAGGACGACAACAATAATCCAAACTGTATCAAAACCCCAAACTGCACCAAAAACAACTCATGCCGAATCAACTATAAGCCAAACTGTAAACCAAAACCAACCGTGAAAGTAATGAACCTTTATATAAAAATGTTACACCCTTGCATCAGACATCAGAGCCCGCTTCCACTAACAAATGTGAGGAATCCCAACCCTGAGCATGTTTAACAGATGTCCGGTACAGGCTTATGTATCCGGTACTCAGAGCCGATGAACACTTAAACCAAACTGTAAACCTGAACCGAAACACAATCTGAATCCCGATTCTTTCTAAATGATTCTGGTCATCCATTGTTTTCCATAAACAAATTGAAAGCACCCATTAATTTAATCGCTAATATGGTGAGGAGTTTTGGGCATGCCTGCTCGGTGTTACGTTACAGAAAGGTGATCCCAAGTGTGAGAGAAGGACAAGCTGTTAGAGGTCCTGTAAAGCCCTCGTAAAGCTAAGCTTGTCTGTCACCACTAGAAATGCTGAATTTGTTAAGGAACAATTATATTTGAACCATCAACCAAAAAGGTTCAGTGAAGGACACATCATCGACAGTATCTGGAATACTTTACACACTGAAAATTTCACTCTCACTCTACACTGATTATCCTGTACAGGGAGGCATACCACCTATCCCGGGGGACTCGGGGCATGAAGTACACCCTGGGTGGGGTTCCATTCCATGCACACTAGTGATGCGCGGGTCGTGTATTTTTCCAACGGTTTTATGAAATTATTTGGCCCGCCCCAGCCCGCACCACACCGCACCACTGTATCTATTTTTACAACCCGCCCCGCACCCGCAACCATTAAATGATGTAAATTCCCGACCTCAATTTCTCCCACACCTCGTCTTCCATCTTAATTTTTATTTATTTGTTTTTGTTGTAATTGCACGCAATATACATGGATTTTTTAAATAAAATTTAGTTTTTAATGACCCGCCCAACCCGCCCCGCAAATAAAGCGACAAGTTCTTTACCTGCCCCAACCCGACCCGCGGGGTCCGCGGGTTAAAAGACGACCCGCGCATCACTAATGCACACACTTCGGAGAATTTGGGAATGCCAGTTAGCCTAATCTGCATTTCTTTGGACTGATGGAGGAAACCAGAGCACCTAGAGGAAACCCAGCAAGCACTGGGAGAACATGCGAACTCCACACACAGAGACCCGAGAAGGGAATTGAACCCTCAACTCTGGAGGTGCGAACCCACAGTGGCGCTACCCCCTACACCACCATGACACCCTGATAATCTTTTGGTCAGTAATTTGTAATTCTTAGAAGGTACTAATATTAATACTTTATAATTTTTTATAGTTACAGCTCATTCATAAAGGGCTTAATTCTATATCTCATATAAGTTGACGTTTTCTATAAGGAGATGCCGAATTATTCGACATTTGTGGAAGGCGTCTCCAGTGACAGAGCTGGCAGTCAGTATAAGCATTTCACTTCATATCATACCTTGCATGGTTGTGTAGGTGACAAATAAAAAAATTATTTTGTAAAACTCTCAATGTTTGTTTTTCACAATGCTTATTGCTGCTACAAGTGATAACTTGTTTTGGGACACGTATAAGCACCTACAGTATGTATTTAAGAGTAACGGAATGAAGCTCTTTCATGACCGTACCTAGATGGGAGTTAAAAGTGTCCCTGGAAGCCCGGGGAATGACAACATGGGCAAGTGAGAGTGCTGACATCAGTGCATTATGGGAAATTATTTCTGTCATTAATCAAACAGCCGCCAGAGGTAGAAGCCTTGGCACCGATGGACCTGTTTTCAACTGTCAACAAGGCAACAAAATGTTGCCTGCCTGTGGTCACCCAGCGTGTGGGTCATGGCCAAGCGTGGGGGTCATGTGACCCAGAGGAAACACGCGGGACAGCATATCAGGCATCGCTGGCCCTTAACGTCGATGCGGGGTCTGAAATCTAAAATTACAAACAGTGACTTGTAAAATTATATATTAACCCCCCCACCCCCACCTTGTGCCATCGAGAACACCTGCTGGCCCACGAATTCAGTGGTGGCACTTGGGGAAATTTATGAAGCGGACACCTGGCAGAGAGTCGTAGAAGCCTCAGAGAGGCAATTGATGGGCAAGTTCAATTTCAGCAAGAACTTGCTGAAATATCTCTTTATGGGAGGTAAAAATGGGTCAAGCATGGTGAGAGGGTGTCATTTTTGTAGCATAAATAACTCACATAAATCATCTTCGGCTTGAGACGTGTCAGGAGCTGAGAGATGAGCGAATCGACTGTACCAACCTGTGAATTTGTGGCCCTGCTACGATACACTTCTTTCACCAACAGCCAGACTATAAACGCCAGTGACAGCAACAGGTGAGGACAGAACATAAATCAGCCTTGAAACAGTATGTGATTTTGTTGGCGTCAGCAAAACACTGAAAAAAAATGTTGAATTTAATGTTTTCATTCAATCAATCATTGGCGTCTCTCCATTTCACCATGTGCTCCATGCGTCTATGATCTCTATTGTACCCTTGTCCCTGTTTGTTTGGGTTGAGTAGCAGACAGACTGCACCGCTGACAGCGAGTCGTTTTCTCCACATGCACTTCTTTGGCATCAGCGGAATGTGCTCGAGAACCCCAACCTAAGGGAACAGATTTTTATATCATCTTGAGAGACAGGTTTGTGGCTGTGGCTTGTGCTAACAAAGTGACATTTACAAGGCCAGACCAGTGTGTTAATATGGGAAAGGTTTGGCTTAAGTCTTCATAGGATGTGCATCCTGTTCTGTAATATTTGGGCTAAAAGGCTGACAGTAGAAGTATTTCATTTTGCTGGCTAGCCCACAGTTTTCTACACCATACACTGATTAGTCAAAACACTAACACGTCTGGTGAACTGAACATCATTGATTACTAATTACACACAATAAACTGATGATTATGGGCACCCATGCCTGTAGGGACCAATGGCCAGTCTGTCTGATCTGATCCCACAGAAAATCAATCCAGGACAAATTGGCAAAAACGTCAATGCTGGCCATGATAGAAAGGGACCAGTACACCCAGCAGGCAAAGAGCCCGAGACCGCTGACCCTGCCTCCCCAGAACCCAATCCATCTGAGCACTCTTTGGACAAACAAGTCCAATCCACGGAGGCCCCACTCCGCAACCCAAAGCACCCAAAGTATCCACTGCCACAACGAGAGACCTGAGCCACCCCGGTGGCACAAGGGGAACCCATTGTATACATTGTATAATCATGGTTAATGTGATTATTTTTGGTTCTGCATCTTCCTGCACACTCTTCTCTTTTTCCAACACATGCTCGCTGAACAATTAATTGTAGGATGTGGTTTTTATATTGGACAGGTTTGTTCAAGCAATTTTCAAGTGTTGATAGAGATGAAACACGTTGCTTCCTCAGACAGAGTGAGGACATGATTACGTCTTCAAATAGCGTTAAGGGTTTATTCTCCGAGAGAGCACTGAACTCTCAATCTCACTCACACATTGTCTATACTGCTTCATCCTGTATTCAGGGTCATGAGCCTGGAGCCTATCACAGGAGACTTAGGGTATGAGGTGGGGTACACCCTGGATAGAGCACCAATCCATCGCAGGGACACACACATACACACATTTACACACTACAGGCAATTTTGGCAATTGGCCTAATATGCACGTCTTTGGACTGTGGGAGGAAACCGGAGTAGAGGAAGGAAACCCACCAAGCACGGGGAGAACATGCAAACTACGTGCATGTTGAATCAAACTCGAACACTGGAGGTGCAAGCCACTAAGCCACCATGCTGCCTCAGAGAGCGAATTTTTTTTTTTGGACTGATCTTATCCACCACTAATACCCCTCCACATGCTGCCATTGCTTCAAACACCTTTTGTCTTTTACGACTCTCTCTTTAGCAAAATCTAAAGAGGAGTGACATGCTTGGCCCATCCTATAATTGTCCTGTGTGGCCAGGAGGTAAGAACATCTTTCCAGGGAATGGGAAAGGTCTGTAAATAATGGCACAAGACAGGAAACATATGGGGACATCCAGCATTTGAAGTACAGGGTTTATGTCCAGGCATAAACCGCCAGAGGTTTCAGCGAGGTGAGCAGAACCACTTGTCCAAATAGCATCCAGCCAATCCTGAGAGAGCAACAAATTTAAACTTCTACACTGTAAAGAATAAATTTTACATTTTATGGTAAAAAAAAAAAAAAACGGCAGCTGTGATTGCCAGAAGTTTACCGTAAAAAATATGGTAGCAATGTTTTTGGTTGAACGAGATTGCACTCATTATACTGTATATTTTACAGATTTTTAAAAAGGTTTATAACTGTCTAATTATCTAGTTTTTTCCCATCAAATTCTAGGGTTTACATTGTAACAAATACGGATCATAACCATGTTTTTTACAGCTAAGAACTCACTCACTCTCACTCATTGTCTATACCAGTGTTTTTCAACCTTTTTTGAGCCAAGGTACAGTTTTAATTGAAAAAAAAAATCACACGGCACACCAACAACCG